>JAQMRL010000053.1:110000-310297 GCA_035578175.1 Catonia carolina
AGGCAAGAGTAGCCTAAGTGAAAAACATGTTGTCATTTACTTTACATGTTTGGTGTTATTTTAGTAACATTGTAAAGCTCCGATGGCTGTGTACCGATCTGGTTGTTTTAAGGTGTGGTCGCCATGTTTTGCTATTAGTTTGCTAGTTTGTTTTCTAAATAGTTGATCCTTTTAATTGATTTTATTTTAATAAAGCCATTCAAATGAATAGAGCACTTATCTAGCATTCCAGATTAGATACTGGAATTTTTTATTTATTAAAAAACAACTCTTGTGACGTAAATAAACAATTTGTAATTATAAAACTGTAAAGTAACTCAAGTAATGTCAAGTGGTCTATTCATTATTATATTTTAGCTATTCCTGATTTATTAATTTTACGTCCCATGTATAAAATTACCCACTATGTTGGTCTAAAGGTAAAGTCGTCGTCGAAATCAGCTGTTTAACAGCTGATTTTCAGAGACGAAAGTTCCTGGTTCAAATCCTAGTAAAGGTAGTTACTTTTATACGGACTTGAATGCAAGACAGTGGTTACCGGGGGTACTTTGATGGTTGGGGTCCTCATCTCATTGGGTCATCGGGTTGCTTAATGTTCTGGATTCAACAGATTGCAACGTACACATATTAAGAATTTTAAAAAAATAAGTTAAAAAAGCCACATGAAAACAGTACTTTCCTTCCCTATAGGCCTATATTCATATAAAGGGAAGGTGAAAATAATCAATTAAACTGGTGTTACATAATATAGTAATCTAAACTAAACTAATAAAAAAAAAATCTGGTGTGAAACACTCACACAAATTTCTCTTGCCAATGCAAATAATTAACAATAAACCTAACATTAGTAATGAAACATTAGAAATGAACAAAAAACTAACCTCAAAAAACATTAGTGAAATACGCAAAATTAAAATCGACCTCAGTTTGTCTTAAAAATACGGAAAATCGCTCATTCACGCTAAACTAGGCACTGTACAAAAAAATGCTAAAAAAACCGTTGTAGATCTCTTAATTTCCTATAAATTTTATTATATACACTTTTGTCGTAAAATGCATTCTAAGACCGAAATCTTAAAAAAATAGATTTTTCACACGTTTTCGTGAGAAAAAAACAGAAAATTGCTAATTACCGCTAAACTAAGCGTTATACAAAAAAATGTTTGAAATAAAAGTTGTAGAATTTTACATTCTCTACAACTTTTATTATAAAACGTTTTGCGCTTAAATGCATATTAAAGCCGCAATCTTAAAAAGAAAATGTTTTTACGTAAAAACAGCCTCACGCCGAATTTCAGCAAACATGGCGCCTACCCTATCTTGTAGAGCATAAAAAATGTAGTAAACCAGGCGATTTTTAAAAAAATCATAAGACCAGTTTTTGAGAAAATCGCAAAAAAGTGAAAAATTATACGAATAAACTACTACTTCCGGTTGACCGATTTTGATGAAAATGTTTGGGTCGGGTCCGGTAGTGGTATGTAACTTAAGTTTCAAGTTTCAAGTTCGTACGATGTTTCGTTCTTGAGATATTCTGTTCACACCACATACACGCGCGCGCACACACACACACACACACAGACCAATTGCTAAAAACGTTTTTTTTTGGTTCAGGGGGTCTGAAAACGTATAGATCCGGTGAAAACTCGATTTGGAAAAATCGACATGAAAACAATACCTTCCTTCCTATATATTCATATAGGCAAGAGAAAGTAATAAATCTAAACTAATTTGTTACATAATATAATTTTTTGGCTAATGGAAGTTATCAAAACGAGGTTGATTTTTATTTAGCATCATTCAATGAAAATTAAAATTAGGTTAATGTTTTTCTCATTACCTTGTAAAGCCTACTCATGATGAAATATAGGTTATATTGTTCATTATTTACATTGGTAAGAGAATGTCGTGTAAGTGTTTCACACCAAATAAACAAACAACTATTTCGATTTGGAAAAGTCGACATGAAAACTATACTTTCCTTCCCTATGTATTCATAAAGGGGAAGTGAAAATAAAAAATTATACTTGTACAGTACTTTATAGAAATAAGAGCTAGACAATTTTAGAAAAGTAAAAATTTGTTACATAACATAATTTTTTGGTTAGTGGAAGTTATCAAACAGAGGTTGATTTTTATTTAGCGTCATTCAATCAAGATTAAGATTAGGTATTGGTTTTTTAATTACATTGGTAAGAGAATGTCGTGTTAGTGTTTCACACCAAATCAACAAACAACAATTTCGATTTGGAAAAGTCGACATGAAAACTATACTTTCCTTCCGTATATATTCATAAAGGGGAAGTGAAAATAAAAAATTATACTTGTATAGTATTTTATATAAATTACAGCTAGATAATTTTGGAAAAGTGAAAATTTGTTACATAACATAATTTTTTTGGCTAGTGGAAGTTATCAAACCGATGTTGATTTTTATGTAGCGTCATTCAATCAAGATTAAGATTACGTATTGGTTTTTTAATCATATTGGTAAGAGAATGTCGTGTGTGTGTTTAACACCAAAACAACAAAAAACAATTTCGATTTGGAAAAGTCGTCATGAAAACAATACTTATTTTTCGTATATATTCATAAAGGGGAAGTGAAAATAAAAAATTATACTTGTACAGTATTTTATAGAAATTACAGCTAGACAATTTTAGAAAAGTGAAAATTTGTTACATAACATAATTTTTTTTGGCTAGTGGAAGTTATCAAACAGAGGTTGATTTTTATTTAGCGTCATTCAATCAAGATTAAGATTAGGTAATGGTCTTTTAATTACATTGGTAAGAGAATGTCGTGTGTGTGTGTTTAACACTAAATTAACAAAACCAATTTCGATTTGGAAAAGTCGATATGAAAACAGTACTTTCCTTCCATGTGTATTCATAAAGGGGAAGAGAAAGTTAAAAATTTAAAAAGTTAACGTTTAAAATAATTAAAACTAGACAATTTTAAAAAGCGAAAATTTATTACATATAAATAATTTTTTTGGCTAGTGAGCATTATCAAACAGAGGTTGATTTTTATTAAGCGTCATTTAATCAAGATTAAAGTTAGGTAATATTTTTCGTATTACATTGGTAAGAGAATGTCGTGTGAGTGTTACAAATCAAATCGAACATAAAAACAATTTCGAATTGAAAAAATCGGTAAGAAAATAATAATTCCCTTCCTATATTTTCATTAAGCGAAAGAGAAAGTAAAGTTAATCAGGTATTACACTATAGTAATTGGAACAAGGTAATTTTAAAAAGCGAAAATTTGTTACATATAATTTTAGCTAATGTAGATAATTGTTTTGGCTTGTGGAAATTAAGAGTGTACCAATTCTGGTTACGTGTAGTGATTTTTCACGATACCGTACTTTATAATTTGTAAATATGAAATTTAATTATGCGAAGAGAAATATGAAAATTTATTAAAATATCTGGTGTGAAACACTCACAAACTTTCTCTTTCCAATGCAAATAATTAACAATAAACCTAACATTAGAAATAAACAAACAACTAACCTCGAAAAACATAACCTTATTTTAATCGTGAGTGAAAGACGCAAAATTAAAATCAACCTCAGTTTGGCTTAAAAATATGGAAAATCACTCATTCACGCTAAACTAGGCTCTGTAAAGAAAAATGCTTTAAATAAAAGTTGTAGATCTCTTTATTTCTTAAAAAATTGATTATAAATACTTATGTCGTAAAATGCATACTAAGGCCGAAATCTTAAAAAAATAGATTTTTCACACGTTTCGTGAGAAAAAAACAGAAAATCGCTAATTACCGCTAAACGAAGCGTTATACAAAAAAATGTTACAAATAAAAGTTGTTGGATTTTAAATCTTCTACTTTTTCTATTATATAAATTTTTACGCTAAAATGCATATTAAAGCCGTAATCTTAAAGAAACATATTTTTTTGTGAAAACAGCCTCACCAAGAATTTCAGCAACCATGACGCCTAACCTATCTTTTAGAGCATAAAAATTTTAGTTAACCAGGCGATTTTAAAAAATATCGTAGGACCAGTTTTCGAGAAAATCGCAAAAAAGTAAAAAATTATACGAATAAACTACTACTTTTGATTGTACGATTTTGATGAAAATGTTCGTGTCGGGTCCGGTAGTGGTATGTAACTTTAAAGTTTCAAGTTCGTACGATGTTCCGTTCTTGGGATATGTTGCATACACACACGCGCGCGCGCGCGCACACACACACACACGCGAGCGCGAGCGCACACACACACACACAGACCAATCGCTAAAAACATGTTTTTTGGGTTCAGGGGGTCTGAAAACGTATAGATCCGGTGAAAACTCGATTTTGAAAAATCGACATGAAAACAATACTTTCCTTCCTATATATTCATATAGGCAAGAGAAAGTAAAAAGCGAAAATTTGTTACATATAATTTTAGCTAATGTAGATAATTGCTTTGGCTTGTGGAAAGTATGAGTGTACCAATTCTGGTTACGTGTACTGATTTTTCACGATACGGTACTTTATAATTTGTAAATATGAAATTTTTTATGCGAAGAGAAATATCAAAATTTTATTTAAAAACAAAAAACTAAATGAAATAATATTATTGTACAAATTTTAAAGATAATAATATTATAAAATAATTTTATATACCGGTAGTTTGTTCCTTGTTAAATATTAGGGTTGTTTAACAGATGTTAATAAATTGTACGTATGGATATAGAGAAGTCCCCCTCCGTTTTCTGTGTTTGATCGACAGGCAGTGGTATGTTTCAACTTTTGTTTGTGATCGCCTGCGTTTAAACAAATGACAATCTACGACGAAGAAATCAATCTATCATAAATATCATCTTTCTTCGGTCAGTTTTCAGTTTAACTTCTTGCGCGGCCCGTGTAAGTTGGTTAGTTTTGTATCGGAGAACTTATGGTTTTTTACTACTAAGATTTTTGTTTTATTTTGTGTTCAAGTGTGTAGCTATATTAAATTAGAATTATTTCTTTCTTTAATGAATATTTTCATCATTTAAAAAAAAGGTTAGTTTTATTTTAATTTTCTTAATTAGTATATAAAATCAAGGCCTGTTACCAGTTGTAATAATTTTGAATCCTTCTGTTAGACGTCTCGCAATTTTTTTTATACTGAACACTATTTCTCATTGCTTTCTAATAATCATATTCCTACTGAGTAGAAAATAATTAAATAAAATTATTAAAGATTACTCCATTAATGACATTTAAAGATATAATGTTAACTTTTACAGTGTCAGGAGAATATTATTAGTTCCAACCAAAAAATGCCACGTATTTTACACTAAGTACTGGTTAAAAATGCCACCATATTTTTGTGCGATTGAATCATTTTATAAAAATAAAATTACCCGTAACTTAACTATTTTTCAAGATATTTTAATGATTTATTTTTGTTTTATTCTTAATAAATTGATTCTGTAATTACATTTAGGTTTAACTTGTTACACATGTCTTACAATTTACAAAAAATATAAGTTTCTAATTAAAAAATTTGTTTTCTGAAAATTTTCTTAATAATTTTACAACAAACCACACTAAAAAAATGATGTTACCCAAATTCACATTTTAAACAACGTTAAATACAGTTTCATTATGTAGTCACCATTAACTTACGTATTGTTAAAAATAAAAATACTGCGATAAAAATTTTAAAAAATCTAATATATAGATTTTTACTTTCTCTTGCCTATATGAATATATAGGAAAGAAAGTATTGTTTTCATGTCGATTTTTCGAAATCGAGTTTTCACCGGATCTATACGTTTTCAGACCCCCTGAACCCAAAAAACATGTTTTTAGCGATTGGTCTGTGTGTGTGTGTGTGTGCGTGTGTGTGTTTATGTGTGTGTGCGCGCGCGCGTGTGCGCGTGTGTGTGTGTGTATACAAAATATCTCAAGAACGGAACATCGTACGAACTTGAAAATTGAAACTTAAGTTACATACCAATACCGGACCCGACACGAACGTTTTCATCAAAATCGGTCAACCGGAAGTAGTAGTTTATTCGTATAATTTTTCACTTTTTTGCGATTTTCTCAAAAACTGGTCCTACGATTTTTTTTTAAATCGCCTGGTTTATTCACTTTTTTATTCTCTACTAGATAGGATAGGCGTCATGTTTGCTAAAATTCTGGGTGAGGCTGTTTTCACGTAAAAACATAGTTTTTTTAAGATTACGGCTTTAATATGCAATTTAGAGCAAATATTTATATAATAAAAGTTGTAGAAAAATTAAAAATCTACAACTTTTATTTTCAACATTTTTTTGTATAACGCTTAGTTTAGCAGTAATTAGCGATTTTCTGTTTTTTTTCTCACGAAAACGTGAAAAAAATTGATTTTTTTAAGATTTCGGCCTTAGAATGCATTTTACAACAAAAGTGTATATAATAAATTTTATAGAAAATAAAAAGATCTACAACTTTTATTTAAAGCATTTTTCTCCACACAGAGTAGTTTAGCGTGAAAGAGTCATTTTCTATATTTTTAAGCCAAACAGGTCGATTTTCATCCGTCTTTCACTCACAATTAAAATAAGGTTATGTTTATTGAGGTTAGTGTTTAGTTTATTTCTAATGTTTTATTACTATTGTTAGGTTATATTGGTCATTAATTGCATTGGCAAGAGAAAGTTGTGAGTGTTTCACACCAGATTTTTACTTTCTCTTGCCTAAATGAATATACAGGGTGATTCATGAAGTTCTCCCCCCACTTCTACAGCACATTGTACTAGTAAAAATAATGAAAAAATGTTATATAAACATAGGTCCGAAAACGCTTCGTTAGCGAGTTACAGCTAGCGAAAGTTTCGCCTGGATTTCAGTTCACCAGGTGAAATGAGGTCTTCCTGGAATTGTGGTAAGGTAGATTAAGGGGCGAATTCAATCATTTCTTATGGTTTTTGATCTGATAAATTGAATAAAACAGGTCCCAGAACTGTAAGTTAATTAGTTTTTGAGAAAACCAGTGTCAAATGCAAAAAATGGAGTGAAAATCACATTTTTTCATCTTTGGGCAAGAATAACTTTGTTATTTCACCAAGAAACAGTTAAAAATTTTCAATAAAAAATGTAGAAAATTTTATTCTGAACAAACCGGTGTAAATAAAGTACACAGAAAGCGAATAGTTTTTGAGAAAACCAGTGTCAAATGCAAAAAAATGGAGTGAAAAAAACACATTTTTTCATTTTAGTTTTTCCGGTTAATTTTACTTTGTACTCTTATGAATAAAAACTCATTTAATCAAACATCTATTCGCTTTCTGTGTACTTAATTTACACCGGTTTGTTCAGAATAAAATTTTCTACATGTTTTATTGAAAAATTTTAACTGTTTCTTGGTGAAATAACACAGTTATCCTTGCCCAAAGATGAAAAAATAAGTTTTTCACTCCATTTTTTGCATTTGACACTGGTTTTCTCAAAAACTATTTAACTTACAGTTCTGGGACCTGTTTTATTCAATTTATCAGATCAAAAACCATAAGAAATGATTGAATTCGCCCCTTAATCTACCTTACCACAATTCCAGGAAGACCTCATTTCACCTGGTGAACTGAAATCCAGGCGAAACTTTCGCTAGCTGTAACTCGCTAACGAAGCGTTTTCGGACCTATGTTTATATAACATTTTTTCATTATTTTTACTAGTACAATGTGCTGTAGAAGTGGGGGGAGAACTTCATGAATCACCCTGTATAGGAAGGAAAGTATTGTTTTCATGTCGATTTTTCGAAATCGAGTTTTCACCGGATCTATACGTTTTCAGACCCCCTGAACCCACACAAACATGTTTTTAGCGATTGGTGTGTGTGTGTGTCTGTGTGTGTGTGTGTGTGTGTGTGTGTGTGTGTGTGTGTGTGTGTGTGTCTGTGTGTGTGTGTGAACAGAATATCTCAAGAACGGAACATCGTACGAACTTGAAACTTGAAACTTAAGTTACATACCACTACCGGACCCGACACGAACATTTTCATCAAAATCGGTCAACCGGAAGTAGTAGTTTATTCGTATCAGTTTTCACTTTTTTGCGAGTTTCTCAAAAACTGGTCCTACGATTTTTTTTTAAATCGCTTTTTTACTCAATTTTTTATTCTCTACAAGATAGGGTAGGCGCCATGTTTGTTGAAATTCTTGGTGAGGCTGTTTTCACGTAAAAACATTTTCTTTTTAAGATTGCGGCTTTAATATGCATTTTAGCGCAAAACATTATATAATAAAAGTTGTAGACAATTAAAAATCCTACAACGTTTATTTCAAACATTTTTTTGTATAACGCTTAGTTTAGCGGTAATTAGCGATTTTCTGTTTTTTTTCTCACGAAAACGTGTGAAAAATCGATTTTTTAAAGATTTCGGCTTTAGTACGCATTTTACGACAAAAGTGTCTGTAATACATTTTATAGGAAATAAAAAGTTCTACAACTTTTATTTAGAGAGTTTTTCTCTACAGAGTCTAGTTTGGCGTCATAGTGTGATTTTCCGTTTTTTTAAGCCAAACTTAAGGTCGATTTTCATTTTGCGTCATTCACTCATGATTAAAATAAGGTTATGTTTTTGAGGTTAGTGTTTTGTTCATTTCTAATATTTTATTACTAATGTTAGGTTTAATGTTAATTATTTGCATTGGCAAGAGAAAGTTGTGCTAGTGTTTCACACCAGATTTTTTAAGATTGCGGCCTTAGAATGCATTTTACGACAGAAGTATATAAAATAAAATTTATAGGAAATAAAGAGATCTACAACTTTTATTTATAGCATTTTTTTTGTACAGTGCCTAGTTTAGCGTGTAGGAGCGATTTTCCGTATTTTTAAGCCAAACTGAGGTCGATTTTAATTTTGCGTATTTCACTAATGTTTTTTGAGGTTAGTTTTTTGTTTATTTCTAATATTTTATTACTAATGTTAGGTTTATTGTTAATTATTTGCATTGGCAAGAGAAAGTTGTGTGAGTGTTTAACACCAGATTTTTAATTTTGGAAAGTAGGCCTACGTACTAATCTCTTGTAGAACACTCCGTTTACTAATTACATTAAATGTTTGTAAGTTAGCACAAGAAATCTGCAATAAAATGCCAAAGCAACAATAATGTATACAAAAATATAGTGTGAAACACTCACACAACTTTCTCTTGCCAATGGTAATAATGATCAATATATCCTAACATTAGTAATAAAACATTAGAAAAAAATAAAAACTAACCTCAAAAAACATAACCTTATTAATTTCTCTTGCCTATATGAATATATAGGAAGGAAAGTATTGTTATAAACTCGATTTTGAAAAATCGACATGAAAACAATACTTTCCTTCCTGTTGTTGTTTAGGCCATCAGCCGAAAGGCTGGTTTGAACCTCTAGAGGTTTTACTAAGTAAAACAGAGTGAGGTGGTTTACCTTTGCCTTCCTCACTGAATGGAAAAATTATGCTTATCAGCATGCCGGGCCCTCTGAAAAGCACATATTTTCCACTCTGCAAATGATACCTTCACTTCATTCACCACAGGGTCTGGCTGTGTAATGAAATTCGTTACTTTCAGAGGAGATAACTCTGATTAGTGTTCAGTACACCTGTACCTCTTCTGTTGTTAAATGATTCAGTCATTTAATTGGCTGACCATGTGATATTTCCTTCCTATATATTCATATAGCCAAGAGTAAGTAAAAATTTTAAAGGTCTGTCATTCTGGAACTGCCCAAAACGGGCAGGTGGAGTGTTATTTTAATTGCACTCTATCTGTTTGGTCCAGGGCTAAAAAAAAATAGTTCTGTTTCTTATCACATAGTCAGCCACTTATATGACTGAACTATTTAATAATAGAAGAAGTAGAGGTGTAAAAGACACTAGTCACAGTTATCTCCTCTGAGAGTAATGAATTTCATTACACAGCCAGACCCTGTGGTGAATGAAGTGAAGGTGTCATTTGCAGGGTGGAAAGTGAGTGCTTTTCGGAGGGCCTGGCATGCTGATAAGCATACTCTTTCAACTCAGTGATTTGTGGCAATGGTAAACCACCTCACTCCTCGTTTTTACTTAGTAAAACCTCTAGAGGTTCAAACCAGCCTTTCGGCTGTTGACCTAAACAACATTCTGGAAATGTTATGTAATTAGATAAATTAAACCGTAGAATAAAATTGAAAAATCAATAAAACCTAGTTCATTTGACATATTGCAGTATTTAGAAGATTTTAATGAAACGGAACGAACACTGTTTAAGAGTCCTTTACTATACGAGTATCAGTAGAAGAACTTTAACTGTAGCATAAGCAGTTAACGTTCTCATGTGAAAATTTATATTTCGACTTAAATTGGTAAGCAGTCGTCGTAGAGTACAGTCTAATGTCTAAACTCTAAACGAAGTATCGTTATATTTTAGAAAGAGAAGACGTCGCGTTCAACCAACAACCAGGCTGGTGATTTAAACAGACCGTTACTACAAATAACATTCTCTAAGGAGTTTCTTAACTTTGTTACACAAAACACAACTAGGCTACATAATATCTATTGATCTGGGCATCTCATTTGAATTGTGGAATTTTCAACCGTGTACAAGTCGGTTTTATAAAAATTGCACCTTTCATCTATCAGATACAACAGCAATTCATTTCCTGGTAATGCAGTATAAGTTGACGAGATCAATTTGACTCCAAAAATCTGGTGTGAAACACTCGCACAACTTTCTCTTGCCAATGCAAATAATTAATAATAAACCTAACATTATTAATAAAATATTAGAAATAAACAAAATCTAACCTCAAAAACATAACCTTATTTTAATCATAAGTGAATGACGCAAAATGAAAATCAAACTCAATTTGGCTTAAAAAAACGGAAAATCCCACTTTCACGCTAAACTAGGCTCTGTAGAGAAAAATTCTCAAAATAAAAGTTGTAGATCTCTTAATTTTCTATAAATTTTATTATATACACTTTTGTCATAAAGTGCATACTAAGGCCGAAATCTTAAAAAAATCGATTTTTCACACGTTTTCGTGAGAAAAAACAGAAAATTGCTAATTTCTGCTAAACTAAGCGTTATACAAAAAAATGCTAAAAATAAAAGTTGTAGGTTTTTAAATTCTCTACAACTTTTATTATATACATTTTTGCTCTAAAATTAATATTAAAGCCGTAATCTTAAAAAAAACACCTCTTTTACGTAAAAACACCCTCACCAAGAATTTCAGCAAACATGGCGCCTACCCTTTCTTTTAAAGAATAAAAAATTGAGTAAATGAGGCGATTTTAAAAAAAATCGTAGGACCAGTTTTTGAGAAAATCGCAAAAAAGTGAAAAATTATACGAATAAACTACTACTTCCGGTTAACCGATTTTGATGAAAATGTTCATGTCGGGTCCGGTAGTGGTATGTAACTTAAGTTTCAAGTTCGTACGATGTTCCGTTCTTGAGATATTTTGTATACACACAGACACACAGACAGGTCAATCGCTAAAAACATGTTTTTTGGGTTCAGGGGGTCTGAAAACGTATAGATCCGGTGAAAACTCGGTTTCGAAAAATCGACATGAAAACAATACTTTCCTTCCTATATATTCATATAGGCAAGAGAAAGTAAAAATGAAAAAATCAACCTCAGTTTGGCTTAAAAATACGGAAAATCACTCCTTCACGCTAAAACTATGCTCTGTAGAGAAAAATGGTTGAAATAAAAGTTGTAGATCTTTTAATTTTCTATAACTTTTAATTACACACTTTTGTCTTTAAATGCATACTACGACCGAAGTCTTAAAAAAAAAAAATTTTTTTTTTAAGATTTTCATGGAAAAAACAAAAAATCACTAATTTACCGATAAGCTGAGCATTATACACAGGAATGTTTAAAATAAAAGTTGTAAATTTTTAAATTGTTTACAACTTTATGTTTACAGTTTTGCACTAAAATGCATATATATTTTTTTAAATTCCTAATTTGTGTAGGTTGCAATCTGTTCAATTGAGAACAATAAGCCACCCCATGACCCAATGAGATGAGGATGATGTGTATGACGTGTAAATGAGACTGTGTAGTCTTGTACGGACTCAGGCCGACCATTCCTGAGAGAGTATGGTTAATTGAACCCCAACCATCAAAGTACACCGGTAACCACTGTCTAGTATTCAAATCCAAATAAAAGTAACTACCTTTACTAGGATTTGAACCAGGAACCTTCGTCTCCGAAAATCAGCTGTTAAACAGCTGATTCTGGCGACGACTTTACCTCTAGACCAACCCGGTGGGTTGAAATGCATATTAAGGGGGTAGTCAACTCAAGAAGATGATTTATTTTTAAATTACAATTTTTTTCACTTATTTGAAGTTTAAAATTTTCTGAATCATAGCATGTGTTTACTTTGTCTGTACGTTGACAAAAAGTAATAAGAATGTCTGTTTAATATAAAGCTCAATAGCAAGGCGAGTAAAATTATTCCTTTAACTTTTAAGTTTTCCGGAAATGTGTTTTTGCATGATTATACATTCTTGGGAATTCAATATTTTGGTTCGTATTGGTGATATTTGGATGAAATGTTTTTTCAAATGTTCATAATGTCTTGCTCTACTATCTGTGGAATGATTATTACAAAAACCTTAACACGGATTTGATTAAAAAATAATTTGTGAATACATAAAATAAATGTTTTGGAAAATATGGTTTTTTCCAATAAATTTCTTGTAAGATAAAAATACATACAAGCGCATACAACCGATAATAGACAGCATTTTTTGTATTTTTTAGCATAAGAATCATGTTAATATCTTTCTTGGTTCCTGAGATATTTAATTCGCCGTAAAAGCCTACTTTTCCAACCTCACCCTTATATTAGGGGCTGTAATTAATTTTTTGGCTTGGTTCAAATGGTAGATCATTTCTAGTAAATTACTCTTTCATTTAAAATAAATTATGATAAATTATAGCCAGAAGTTTTTGATTTTCATTTTCTGGGTTGACTACACCCAATTTTCTGGGTTGAATACCGTTCAAGTTTTGTCACATAACTACTCGAACCTGTTAAGCACGGAAGCTTAAAAAAAACTATAATAGAGAAGAAAATTAACTAAAATGCCTTTTTACCTTTTAGTTTTATTCTTTAGACAATTTTATGAATGAATCCAATAAAACACTAAAAATTATTCGTAGATTAAAATGATATTAACCCACGACGGAAAATGAGGGGTTGTCCTAAATTTAACTTGTGTATCTGTCAATGGAATCGTAATTTGATGGTTGGGGTTCAATTAACCATACCTTCTCAGGAGAGGTCGGCCTGGGTCTGTACAAGATAACACCTCAATTACACGTCATACATAATATCATTTTCATCTGATTGGGTTGTGGGGTTGCTTATTGTTCTCAATTGAACAGATTGCAATGCACACACGTGAATTAAAAAAAAATATATAGGTTGTATTTATTTATTATCTATTATTGGCAAGAGAAAGTCGTGGAAGTGTTTTATACTAGATTGTTTTTCTTTTTTTTTTTTGGCGTGAAGTGTCTTTAATAAATAAACGTTGATTGAAATATATAACATTTTCGTCTATCACAATTCTTTCTTTTTAGAATACAGAAATATAAGTAGGGTGTAAAAAAATAAATAAGTTTTATGAGATGACAAAAATGTGATGTTAGTTTGAAATGCTAAAGATGCGCTGTATTTTATTACATTATTTTCTTTATTTTCAGCTTCATGAAATTGCAAAATACTGTATAAATTATTTCTAGTTTCTTCTCTTCATATCTGACTGATGCTGTATTACGTAATGTAAAAGAATATCTGCACAATATCGTCACGCTGTCTGCTCTGTTGTTGTTGTTTAGGTCATCAGCGAAAAGGCTGGTTTGAACCTGTAGAGGTTTTACTAAGTAAATCGAGGAGTGAGGTGGTTTACCATTGCCTTCCTCATTGTCTGCTCTATAAATTGAGAAATTATTTTTCCCTCTTATTAAGTATGTGTTGTTGTTTAGGTCATCAGCCAAAAGGCTGGTTTGAACCTGTAGAGGTTTTACTATAGTAAAACGAGGAGTGAGGTGGTTTACCATTGCCACAACTCACTCAGTGGAAAAGTACGCTTATCAGTATGCCGGGCCCTCTGAAAAGCACATATTTTCCACTCTGCAAATGACAAATTCACTTTATTCACCACAGGGTCCAACTGTATTATGAAATCCATTACTTTCAGAGGAGATAACTCTGATTAGTGTCACAATACACCTCTACCTCTTCTGTTCTTAAATGATTCAGTCATTTAATTGGCTGACCATGTGATAAGAAACACAACTATTTATTTTAGCCCTGCAACGAACAGATTGAGTGTAAATAATTTGACACGCCAACTGTCTTTTATGGGCAGGTTATTAAGTATATACAGTAGAATCTCGGTATTCCGGCCGTGCAGTAGTCCGGCACCTCCAGTAATCCGGCCCTTAAAATATTAGTCCTAAAAGTATGAAACCTCACCCAGGACAGATTTTGGTAAAAGATTTTAATTGAATTAGGGAGATCAACTAGACCTAATTATGGCGGATTTAATACACTAACTTGTATGTTTAGGATTTGATTAAAGAAATGAATAAGTAGACCTTAATTTATTGTTAAATGAAATAATTTTTGGCGTTTTATCCAAAACCCACAACTGGGTCAACTCTATATACTTCATGCTGAATCAAGACCGACTACAATACTCAGACCTCAATGCATGTATCGATAGTGGACAAAATGGCGACAATCGTAGGGCTTCATAATTTTGAATTACACGTGTTTTTACTGGTTTTCAGTGTGGTTGAGTTAAGCGCTTAATATAGTTCAGCTTCATTATCGGAGTATTTATACGGTATTTTAGTGTAGTTTTAAGGTTTATAAGTTGTGTTTAGTGTTATCAGTGTAATAGGGTTATTAGGTTATATGTTAAAGGGTTAGTTTTGGGTTTTCAGTGTGGTTGAGGTTAGCATTTACAGTTCACTTGGTATGAGAGTATTTCTATGATAATTTAGTGTATTTTTAAAGTTTTTAAGTTCTGTATAGTGTCATCTGAAATAGGGTTATTAAATTATATATTATAGGGTTATTTTTAGGGGTTTCAGTGTGGTTGAGGTTAGCATTTACAGTTCAACTTGGTATGAGAGTATTTCTATGATATTTTAGTGTAGTTTTAAAGTTTATAAGTTCTGTATAGTGTCATCTGTAATAGGGTTATTAGATTATATGTTATAGGGTTTTTAGTGTGATAGAGGTTAGCATTTAGTACAGTTCAACTTCATTATAAGAGTATTTATATGATATTGTTGTGTAGTTTGTAGGTTTATAAATTGTGTGTAGTATTCGTAGCTCTTAGTAATCTGTGTGTTTATTACGATTCCGGTTTTATTTAATTTGCAGTTAAACTTGTTTTGTGTTGTGGTTATGTGAACTAATAGTGTTAATTGTTTACAATATTATTTCTTTGTCCTGTGATGTGTATAAACTCTTTCAAGTGTTGATCAGTAGCGCTTATGAATCTGAATTTTTAAAATTACAAAATCAAAGAGATGGTTCAATGTGTTTAGGCATTCAGTTAAGTGAAGATTCTATTAGTAATTTTGGTGATAGGTGCAAGTGTGGAACTCTTTTAAGGAAAGTAATCAAAAAAAGTGTTTAAGTACTGTCCAATATTTTTATAACTAACTATGTAAAATTGTTAAATTAAAAAAAAGTGTTTCGAAAGAAATCGCTAAGAAATTAGAGAACCAAAACAAAAAAAAGTGTGAAGTGTCAAATCAAGAAGTCGGGGAAAAGTGAAAAAACGTAAATTGTTGAAGTTTAGCAGCCAGTAAATATCCACCAGATGAAGATAATTCAAGTCAAATTATCTCTTTTGTTAAGAATTATTGCAATTACTTGCCTTTAAAATGTAAATTTAAAATTTCGGTTTTTTATTTAAAGCTAATTAGCGTGTGATGCAATTTAACAATATTTGGTTTCCATAACCTATAATGTTCTTGATAAACTAAACTTGCCCTACGATTGCCGCCATTTTGTTTTCTGTATTGAGGTCTGAGTATTGTAGTCGGTCTTGGCTGAATTGACAACGAAACGTAATTCTCAGAACATGAGCACCCCCTCATCGCACTAAGCGTAATTCTCAGAACATGAGCACCCCCTCATCGCACTAAGCGTAATTCTCAGAACATGAGCACCCCCTCATCGCACTAAGCGTTGCCAATAGTCGATAATTATGTTTAGTACAATGACTACAGAAGTACTCATCAAACATTTTTTAATTAGTCAATCTAATTTAAAATCACATAGAAATCAATGCATATTCATTTTTTGTTTAAATTTATAATTTATAGTTCCAAAATTCCAACGCATCCAGTATTCGGAATTTTCAGTAATCTGGAACCCTCTCGGTCCCGAACAGACCGGACTACTGAGATTCTACTGTATAGTGGTGCGTCAGTTATCCGAACTGATTATGACCAGAGAAGTTCTGATAATCAAATAGTTCGGATAAAGAAATAAGTCTAAGCTGAAAACTGTATTTTACACAATGTATTGAAACAATGTAATATAATTTATGTGTTTAATAGGATAGGATAATAAATACTCCGTAAACTTTAGTTCAAAAATCTGGTGTGAAAGACTCACACGACTTTCTCTTTCTTGCCAATGTAAATAATGAAAGATTTAACTTTGTAATGATGATTACTACTAGGTGATTACCTAGGATTTACTAGGTGAACCTGTGCGGGAATACCCGCACAAAAGTGTAAATTTGTTTATATATAACTTCTCTGTAAACAACTTTTTTTTATTGTTATTTATTTATTTATTTAACGTCGCATCAACTACAAGGTAATTAGCGACGACGTTGGGGTGTAACTGTGTGTAATGAGGATGAAATGATTTTTTTTTTTTGTAACTTATGAAACTATGCCATGCCTGAGTGGGATTCGAACCCAGGACCGCATAATGAGAGGCGAGCACGTTACCAACTGCGCCAATGCGGCCGGCTTTTTTTTATTGTTGTGTAGCATTATTTGAACTTTTAGGCTGTCAAATGATCTGACACGTGACATAGCAACGTACAATTGTCCATGTGAAAATACCGGCTGTGGCATATAAAGGCCAACTTTGTTGAATGTTTGGCCTTGGGATTTATTTATTGTAATCGCAAATGCTAAACGGATGGGGAACTGTCTTCTCTTAAATGTAAATGGCAAAGTACCATCCGAAGGGATTAGATCTAACCTCGGTAGTAAAACCCTTCTGCCTTTGGATGCCCCTGTTATGACTTTTAAATCAAGAAAATTTTCGTACATTCTTTTCACCACCAGTCTTGTGCCATTCATTAACCCACTGATTAAGTTGATGTTACGTAACAGAATTACTATGGCACCAACCTTTAATTTTAAAATGTGAGGAGGCAGGCCAATTAAAATGAAGAAAATGATATCAGTGTGGTTGCCTGAAGAAAGTAGTGTTAGTAGCCCCCTCTCCAAACTGAAATAGCTGTGCGAGATGTGGGAGGGATGGATAGAGAAAGAGAGAGGTCTATATTTCAGTTCGTTGAACTTTCCCCCTCTCCAATCTATTTTAGACCTCCTATTTTACGCTCCTATTTACTCGACTGCTACATTTTCTCAATACTCTTCTACGGGATGGAGTCATGGACATTGACCAAATCAACTGAGAAAAGACTCGAGGCTTTTGAGATGTGGTTATATAGGAGAGTGTTGAGAATTTCATGGATGGACAAAGTGACCAACAAAGCTGTATTGGAACGAATGAATAAGGATTTGGAAGTGATGAACACCATCAAGAGCAGGAAGCTTGCATATTTCGGCCATGTCATGAGGAATGAAGAAAAATACGGCCTGCTGAAATCCGTTCTCCAAGGAAAGATCTATGGCAGAAGAGGACCAGGAAGAAGAAGAATGTCATGGCTGAAGAACCTGCGTACCTGGTTCTCCAAGTCTACAACAGAACTTTTCAGGATGGCTGTAGATAAGATAGCCATAGTCAGACTGATCGCCAATATTCGGAACGAATAGGCACTAACAGAAGAAGATTTACTCGAACAGACAATTCATTTGAGCCCACTTCGGGGAAAATCGGTGAAGGTTTAGGTGGTAAAAATCGTGTTGAAAAAAACCTGCTCGCTATTAATATATACAGTCCAGCCTCTGTTAGTTTGCTCCTAATGTAAACAAATAATGACGTCACTGAGCATGCGCATTATATCAAAATGTGTAGCCTACACGCTGATTAAAAAGTAACAACAAAATACTTTCAAAACTATTTAAATACAAAATACTTTTAAAAGTATTTTTATAAATGAAATTGTTAGGCATACATCATATCATAACTGATGTTTTTAGTACTTTAAGTGCTTATAATTTAAAAAATAGTTAACTTAATAGGAATACGACTTCCGTAAAGTGGCGGACTCTAGCGTGCACCCTGTAGTAGGTGGCTTTTGTTTGTTGACAGTAGGAGGGAGCAAACTAAGAACGGCTGAACTATAGATGTAACTAATTCATTCATTCATACTGCATTCCACAACAGCTACACGCAGCTGGGACTCGAGCAATAAATCTAACATAAAATTTCTTTTGATTACAGGTAAATACTTGGAGATTCCTATTACTACTGGATTAGTTGTGTCTTTGAAGGTAATTCTAAAATAAAGGGTGATTCAAAAAGAGCGCCGGTTTTTAAACGGCTGGTAAATTTTTGTTTATCGGTTGGCAACATTGTTAGACCTCATTTCTATTTCGGAGAACATTCCGATTGACGATTCAGTTGTAGTTTCTCTTGTTCGCAGTGTAGTACTCTCGCAGTCTGTGTCTAACCATGAAGAAGTTTACTATTGCACAACGAGTGTTAATCGTCAAAACATTTTACCAGAGTGGAGAAAGTTATGCGGCTACTGTCAGGCGACTTCGCGGTACTGTAGGACGTAATGAAGCACCAAATGAATCAACAGTTTGCAGGCTCATGAAAAAGTTTTTTGAGACGGGTTAAACAGTCGACCTTAAAAGTTCTGGACGTCGTCGTTCTGGCCGAACTGAGCAGAACGTTGCGTTGGTTCGTGACAGTGTGGCTGTTAGCCCAGCAAAATCAATACGTCGCCGTTCTCAACAATTGGGTTTACGATGTTCTTCTGTACGGAGAATTCTTCGGTACGATCTCCAATATCACCCGTATAAAATTCAGTTTCTGCACGAGAAACAATGTTGTTGCTCCGTGAACGGTTCCAGGATCGCATAATTTCTCGTAATTCCGACCATCAATGGCCACCAAGGTCGTGTGACTTGACGCCTTGTGACTTTCATCTTTGGGGTCATCTGAAGTCATTGGTGTATGCCAATAAACCCCGAAACATCAACGACTTGAAGGAGGAAATTCGACGGGTTATCGGGCAAATGGAAGTCGAAACTTGTCGTGCAGTAATATCCAATTTCATGGACAGAGTTGATGCGTGCCAGCGCAGTAGAGGAGGACACGTGCATGACATAATTTTTCATACATGTTATCGAAAGGAAAGATGAACTTGTTGATGTATTTATTTTCAGTTTTTCAATAAAATAAATCTCTTAATTTGCTATATCAAAACCGGCGCTCTTTTTGAATCACCCTATATAATCTTATTTTATGCTTTAGTTGAATCAACATTGTAATGTTAAGAGTTAAGTTCGGGTAAAACGTACAACGAAGTTTTCAAATTTCTATTAATTGCTTTGAAGCATATAGTACGCATTATATTAGGTAAACATCTGGTGTGAAACACTCACACAACTTTCTCTTGCCATTGCTCATAATTAAAGATATAATCTAACATTAGAAATAAACAAAACAACTAACCTCAACGAACATAACCTACTTTAATCATATAATGAAAATCAACCTCAGTTTGGCTTAAAAATCCGAAAAATCGCTCTTTCACGCTAAACTAGGCACTGTACAAAAAAATGCTGTAAATAAAAGTTGTAGATCTCTTAATTTTTTATAAATTTTATTATACACTTTTGTCGTAAAATGCGTTTTGAGGCCGAAATCTTAAACAAATAGATTTTCCACACGTTTTCGTGAGAAAAAAACAGAAAATTTCTAATTACCGCTAAACTAAGCGTTATACAAAAAAATGTTTGAAATAAACATTGTACACCTTTAAATTCTCTACAACTTTTATTAGCCTATATAAATTTTTGCGCTAAAATGCATATTAAAGCTGTAATCTTAAAAAAACAATTTCGTTGCGCGAAAACAGCCTCACCAAGAATTTCAGCAAACATGGTGCCTGCCCTTTGTTGTAGAGAATAAAAAATTAAGTAATTGAGGCGATTTAAAAAAAACCGTAGGATCAGTTTTTGAGAAAATCGCAAAAAAGTGAAAATTACACGAATAAACTATACTAGTTCCGGTTTACCGATTTTGATGAAAATGTTCGCGTCGGGTCCGGTAGTGGTATGTAACTTAATTTTCAAGTTCATACGATGTTCCGTTCTTGAGATATTTTGTACACACACACACACACACACACACACACACACACACACACACACACACACAGACCAATCGCTAAAAACATGTTTTTTGGGTTCAGGGGGTCTGAAAACGTATAGATCCGGTGAAAACTCGATTTCGAAAAATCGACATGAAAACAATACTTTCCTTCCTATATATTCATATAGACAAGAGAAAGTAAAAATCTGTTGTGAAACACTCACATAACTTTCTCTTGCCATTGCTCATAATTAACGATATAATTTAATATTAGAAATAAACAAAAAACTAACTTGAGAAAACGTAACCTAATTTATTTTAATCATGAGTGAAAGACGTAAAATAAAAATTAACCTCAGTTTGGCTTAAAAATACGGAAAATCACTTTTTCACACTAAACTAGGCTCTGTAAAGAAAAATGCTCTAAATAAAAGTTGTAGGTAGATCTTTTAATTTTTTTAACATATATTATGTAGCCCTACACTTTTGATGTTAAATGCATTGGCTACTAAGGCTGAAATCTTTAAAAAAAAATTGATTTTTTTACACGTTTTCGTGAGAAAAAAATCAGAAAATCGTTAATTACCACTAAAATAAGCGTTATACAAAAAATATTTAAAATAAAAGTTGTAGTATTTTTAATTCTCTACAACTTTCATTATAGGCTATGTATTTTTACGCTAAAATGCGTATGTTAAAGTCGCAATCTTAAAAAAGATGTTTTTAGGAGAAAACAACCTTTCCAAGAATTTCAGCAGACATGGCGCTTACCCTATCTTGTAGTGCATAAAAAATGTAGTAAATAAGGCGATTTTAAAAAAAATCGTAGTGGCCGTTTTTGAGAAAATCGGAAAAAAGTGAAAAATTACACGTATTACTACCTACTACTTCCGGTTGACCGATTTTGATGAAAATGTTTGTGTTGGGTCCGGCAGTAGTATTGAACTTAAATTTCAAGTTTAAAGTTTGTGCGATGTTTCGGTTTTGAGATATTCCGTTCACACACACACACACACACACACACACACACACACACACACACACACACACACACACACACACACACACACACACACAGAAAAATCGCTAAAAACATGTTTTTTTGGGTTCATGGGGTCTGCAAACGTGTAGACCTGGTGAAAACTCGATTTTGAAATATCTTCAAATCTGATCCGAATTATCTGGGATCTGGATAAACGAATGCTGGATAGACGAGGTTTTACTGTAGTTGTGCAGTGAGAAAACAGTTGTTCTTTAGAACAACACAAAAAAGTTTAACTGAAAAAAAATCGCGTAAACTCACTTACTCCGCTGGTTTCTTTTTAAAAAGAACTTTTTTGGCTTTAGGGGTTTGATAAGTGGTTGTGATCAGTTAAAATAAGGTTAAGTTATGTGTACAAGTTAACTAAAGTTGATAACAAACATTGCGAAATTATTGTAAATAATTTAGTATGAAACACTCACAAAACTTTCTCTTGTCAATGCAAATAATGAAAAATAACCTAACATTAGTAATAAAATATTAGAAATAAACACAAACAATAACCTCAAAAAAATTACTTATTTTAATCATGAGTGAATGATGCAAAATGAAAATCAACCTTAGTTCCGCTTAAATAATACGGAAAACCACTTTTTCACACTGAAATCGGCTCTGTAGAGAAATATCCACAAAAAGTGCCTAATCCTTGAAAGGCAGTAAAAGGGGAAGATAATATTCCGTTTATAAGGTATTTCGTTCGCACGCACGCGCGCGCGCACACGCATACACCCACACACACACACACATACAGACCAATCGATAATAACATGTTTTTTTTGGGTTCAGGGGGTCTAAAAAGTGTATATCCGGTGAAAACTCGATTTTGAAAAAACTTTAAATCAAATCTGGTTTATTCGGATTAACCAGGGCCGGATAAACGAGGTTGTACTGTAGTTGTTCAGTGAGAAAACTGTTGTTCTTTAGAAAAAAACAAAAGTTTGTGAAAAAAATTCGCGTAAACTCACTTACGGTGCTGATTTCTTTCTAAAAACAACTTTTTTTTGGCTTTAGGGGTTTGATAAGTGGTTGTGATCAGTTGAAATAAGGTTAAGTTATGTGTACAAGTTAACTAAAGTTGATAACAAACATTGTGAAATGATTGTAAATAATTAAATTTTAACGGTTACTTATTTTTCACTTTCCTCCAACTTTTCGTGTCACTCTTTTAAACTTTTTATTAAACTTTCGTTTGCCCTCTTTAAAAAGTTTACCAACTTATTTTCTCTCTTTTAAAATCCCTTGAGTTTTCATCCTCGGATTGACAGAAGCACAATTTATTTTAATAAGCGACTCTAAATTTATTGTCTCGAGTTCACTTCGCGCAACCATAAATCCAATTTTACAAATAGCTAAGTCAATTGTCAGAATAACTTTAAACTTCTTTTTTAAGTTTTTCTTTTTTTCGGTTGATCTTTGTAAATATCACACACCCCCTCCCCTATGTTTTCGCTACCAGTCAGCGATCTATAATGTGTGGGAAAACTAACCGATCACTAATTTTCGCGATATTTTTACTTTCTCTTGCCTATATGAATATATAGAAAGAAAAGTATTGTTTTCATGTCGATTTTAACAAATCCAGTTTTCACTAAATCTACACGTTTTTAGGCCCACTGAACCCAAAAAACATGATTTTAGTGATTGGTCTGTGTGTGTGCGCGCGCGCGTGAACAGAATATCTTAAAAACTGAACATCGTACGAACTTGAAACTTAAGTTACACACCACTACCGGACCCGACACGAACATTTTCATCAAAATCTGTCAACCGGAAGTAGTATTTATTAGTGTCATTTTTCACTTTTTTGCGATTTTTTCAAAAACTGGTCCTACGATTTTTTTTTTAAATCGCCTGGTTTACTAAATTTATTATGCTCTACAAAATGGAGTAGGCGTCATGTTTGCTGAATTTCTTGGTGAGGCTGTTTTCACGTAAGAAGATTGTTTTTTTAAGATCACGGCTTTAATATGCATTTTAGCGCAAAAATGTATATAATAAAAATTGTAGAGAATTTCAAATCCTACAACTTTTATTTCCAATATTTTTTGTATAACGCTTAGTTGAACGTTAATTAGCGATTTTCTGTTTTTTCCTCACGAAAACGTGTGAAAAATCGATTTTTTTAAGATTTCGGATTTAGTATGCATTTTATAACAAAAATGTTTATAATAAAATTTATCATAAATTAAGAGATCTACAACTTTTTATTTCTAAGCAAAACTGAAGATGATTTTCATTTCACGTCTTTCACTCATGATTAAAATTAGGTTATATTTATTGAGATTAGTTTTTTGTTTATTTCTAATTGTTTATTACTAATGTTAGCTGCCCATAACAGACAGGTGGAGTGTCAAATTATTTACACTCAATCTGTTCGTTGCAGGGCTAAAATAAATAGTTCTGTTTCTTATCACATGGTCAGTCAATTAAATGACTGAATCATTTAAGAACAGAAGAGGTAGAGGTGTAAAAGACACTGATCAGAGTTATCTCCTCTGAAAATAATGAATTTCATTATACAGCCAGACCCTGTGGTGAATGAAGTGAAGGTGTCATTTACAGAGTGGAAAATATGTGCTTTTCAGAGGGCCCGGCATGCTGATAAGCGTACTTTTCCACTCAGTGAGGAAGGCAATTGTAAACCACGTGACTCCTCGTTTTACTTAGTAAAACCTCTACAGGTTCAAACCAGCCTTTCGGCTGTTGACCTAAACAACAACACTAATGTTAGGTTTATTGGTAATTATTTGCATTGGCAAGAGAAAGTTGAGTGAGTTTTTCACACCAGATTTTTAAAAATTTTCTTTTTGTCGGTTGATCATTGTCAATATCACCCCCCCCCCTGTTTTCACTACCAGTCAGCGATCTCTAATGTGTGGAAAAACTAACCGAATCACTAATTTTCGCGATATTTTTACTTTCTCTTGCCTATATGAATATATAGGAAGGAAAGTATTGTTTTCATGTCCATTTTAACAAATCCAGTTTTCACTAGATCTACACGTTTTCAGGCCCCTGAACCCAAAAAACATGTTTTTAGCGATTGGTCTGTGTGTGTGAACGGTCATCGTATGAACTTGAAACTTAAATTACATAGGCCTACCGCTACCGGACCCGACACGAACATTTTCATCAAAATCGGTCAACCGGAAGTGGTAGTTTATTCGTGTAATTTTTCACTTGTTTGCGATTTTCTCAAAAACTGGTCATACGATTTTTTAAAAATCGCCTGGTTTACTAATTTTTTATTCTCTACAAGATAGGGTAGGCGTCATGTTTGCAAAAATTCTTGGTGAGGCTTTTTTCATGTAAAAACAAACTTTTTTTAAGATTACAGCTTTAATGTGCAATATAGCGAAAAAATTTATATAATAAAAGTTGTAGAGAATTTAAAAACCTACAACTTTTATTTCAAACAATTTTTTGTATAACGCTTAGTTTAGCAGTAATTAGCAATTTTCTGTTTTTTTCTCAAAGCTTTATTTTCTCGTAAAGCATTATTCTCTACAGAGCCTAGTTAAGCGTGAAAGAGTGATTTTCCGTATTTTTAAGCCAAACTGAGGTTGATTTTCATATTGCGTTTTTCACACACGATTAAAATTAGGTTATGTTTATTGTGGTTAATTTTTTGTTTATTTCTAATGTTTTATTACTAATTTAAATTATATTGTTAATTATATGCATTGGTAAGAGAAAGTTGTGTGAATGTTTCACACCAGATTTTTATTATTATTCTTTATACAGGTCTATTTTGTTTTTAGGTGATCAGCCGAAAGACTGGTTTAAACCTCTAGAGGTTTTACTAAGTAAAACGAGGAGTGAGGTATTTCCCTTGCCTTCCTCACTGAGTTGAAAGAGTATGCTTATCAGCATGTCAGGCCCTCCAAAAAGCACCCATTTTCCACCCTACAAATGACACCTTCACTTCATTCACCACAGGGTCTACCTGTATAATGAAATTCATTACTCTCAGAAGAGATAACTGTGATTAGTGTCTTTAACATCTCTACCTCTTCTGTTCTTAAATAATTCACTCATATACTTGGCTGACTATGTGATAAGAAACAGAACTATTTTCTGTAGCCCTGACACAAACAGATCGAGTGCAATTAAATTAACACTCCACCCGCCAATTATGGGCATCTAATTGCCTATATTTAAAAATCTGGTGTTAAAACACTCACACAATTTTCTGTTGTCAATGCAAATCAAAGAAACTGTTGAAAGACGCAAAATAAAAGAAACTTCAGTTTGGCTTAAAAATACGAAAAATTACTCTTTCACGCTAAACTAGGCTCTGTAGAGAAAAATGCACGAAATAAAAGTTGTAGTTCTTTTAATTTTTGATGAATTCGAGTATACTTTTTCTCGTAAAATGCATACTAAGGCTAATCTTAAGAAACTGATTTTTCACACGTTTTCGTGAGAAGAAACAGAAAATCGCTAATTACCGCTAAACTAGGCGTTACACAAAAAAAAAATTTGAAATAAAAGTTCTAGAGTTTTAAATTCTCTAAAACTTTTATTATATAATATTTTACGCTAAAATTCACATTAAAGCCGCAATCTTAAAACAAAAGTTTTACGTGAAAAGAGCCCTCCAAGACTTCGGCAAACATGGCGCCTACCCTATCTTGTAGACGTAGAGCATAAAAGATTTTGTAAACCAGGCGATTATTAAAAAAATCGTAGGATATTTTTGTTTTGAGAAAATCGCAAATAAGTTTATAATTGTGCGAATAAACTACTAAGTACACCAGCCCACTACTAAAACTACTAAATACACCAGAATTACTTCCGGTTGACCGATTTTGATGAAAATGTTCGTGTTGGGTCCGGTAGTGGAATGTAACTTAAGTTTCAAGTTCGTACGATTTTCCGTTCTTGAGATATTCTGTATAAACCCACACACACAGACCAATCGCTAAAAACATGTTTTTATTTGGGTTCAGAGGGTCTGAAAACGTGTATATCAGGTGAAAAGTCAATTTCTAAAAATCGACATGATAACAATACTTTCCTTCTCGATATAAACGTTATAGGGCAAGAGAAAGTTAAATGGGGCTTTCTCTTTTACGAATTTAGGTAAACTCACAACAACTTTGTGCGCCATTTATTCACGAAAAGTTACGTAAGCTTTTAAAGAAAAGTAAGAGAAATTGTTAGTAGCAGTACTAAAATTTAATTCAATTCAAAATTTTGTTTTCAAACATCTGTCACCTATTCCTACTTAAAGTTTCACTTATTTTACTAGAATAGTTGAGTTAGAAAGTGAAAGGCGTTTAACCAAAATTCATGTCTATACTAAACAGTCTCCTACACTTACTTCAGTCACGAGAATGCTTTTTGCGTATGGGTTGGCTGTGAGGAATGAAAGAGAAATCTAACAGTGCTACCAACCTCAACAGTTGGATACTATGTTTAACTGCCGTGCAAATGAGGCGATTTTTTAAAAAAAAACGTAGGACCAGTTTTTGAGAAAATTACAATAAAGTGAAAAAATACACGAATTCACTACTACTTCCGGTTGACCGATTTTTTGATGAAAATGTTCGTGTCGGTTCCGGTAGTGGTATGTAACTTAAGTTTCAAGTTTCAAGTTCGTACAATGTTCCGTTCTTGATATAATCTGTTCACATACACACACACACACACCAATCGCTAAAAACATGTTTTTTGGGTTCAGGGGATCTGATAACGTATATCCGGTGAAAACTCGATTTCCTAAAATCGACATGAAAACAATACTTTCCTTCCTATATACGAGGGGGTACCCAAAAGTATCCGGAATAGCTCTGCTGTGGGCGGAGCTTGTGCAGTACAAATTCCCGCCACTAGGCTGGTTGTAGCGCTACTCATTGCCAGTTCAATGCCATTTTGTTCGTTGATCTAGCTTGTTCTGTTCTCGTGCAGTGATTGTTCTCGCTAGTGCTGTTTTGTGCTCGTGTCGTTTTTCATGATGGCAAGTTTTAATTAACAACGTGCGGCTGTGAAATTTTGCTTCTTGCTCGGTAAAAACGCCGCGGAAACAGTTGTAATGTTGAACACAGCTTACAAAGACGACGCTATTGGAAAAACCCAAGTGTACGAGTGGTTTTTGCGCTTTAAAAATGGCGACATGTCGATTGAGAACAAACCTCGTTCTGGACGACCGTCGACTTCCCGAACAGACGAAAATGTTGTGAAAGTGAAAGAAATTGTACGAACAGACCGACGACAGACCATTGACCAAATATCACAGGTTAGTGGGTTATCTTGGAGCTCAGTCCAACGCATTTTAACAGAAGACTTGACAATGAAAAGAGTCGCTGCCAAGTTTGTGCCTCGGGTTCTGACAGACACTCAAAAGGAACGTCGAATTGAAACGTGTAGTGATTTGAAACAACAGCTTGAAACTGATCCAGATTTCATGTCAAAGATCATTACGGGTGACGAGTCTTGGTGCTATGGGTACGACCCAGAAACCAAACAACAATCCAGTCAATGGAAGACTTCATTATCACCCCGACCAAAAAAAAGTCGTCAAGTCAGATCGAACATCAAAACAATGCTGATTTGTTTTTTTGATGTGAGGGGAATTGTCCATTCAGAGTTCGTTCCACCAGGCCAGACGGTAAATCAAGCTTTTTATCTTGAAGTGTTAAGAAGACTACGAAACAGCATTCGTCGTAAAAGACCTAATTTGTGGCAGACAGGGGACTGGTTTTTCCACCACGACAACGCGCCTGCACACACGGCAATCTCGGTTACCCAGTTTTTGGTGAAAAACGGCATGGTTTTGCTACCACACGCACCGTACTCACCCGATCTGGCTCCGTGTGATTTTTTCTTGTTCCCACGCATGAAAAGGAGCATGAAAGGTCTCCGATTTAACAACGTTGGTGATGTCAAGAAAAAAACGACGGATGAGCTGGCAGCCATCACTGAAGAAGAGTACAAAAAATGTTTTGAACAGTGGAAGCACCGGTGGGACAAATGTATTAGTTGTAATGGAGAGTATTTTGAAGGGGATAAGGTTCTTTTGTAAAAAATAAAAAATAAATAGTTTTAAAAAATAATTCCGGTTTCTTTTGGGTACCCCCCTCGTATTCATATAGGCAAGAGAAAGTAAATTATTGTTTTCAGCATTAAATTCTCTGTAAGAACACTGACAACCTCACTCTTCACTTATGTGAAGAGAAGGTCCATTTTCATGTGGACGGTGACTTAATTTATAAAATGTTATACGATGAAAATTGTATTAGGCTTAGAAATTCCCGAAAAATTTACTATGAACATGTACACTGGAACGAAATACAGTTGATATACCGTGCGTTCGGAAAGTCGCTGTGCACTGGAATTGTGACTATGGATTTATGAAAATATGTATAAAGAAATGACTAAGCATTTTGGAAAAAAATTTATTCAATACCTTAATTACATTGTTAAACCGTGATTACATTGTTTATAGAAGGTGTTCGAAATGACCTCCATTGGCATCAATACAGCATTGCACTCGTTTCATTTTGTTTGCAAACACCTTTCGCAACTGTATAAAACGTTATGCAACGTGTTTGGTGAACGAATAATTTCAAAGAATTTGTGGCCTGCAAGATCTCCTGATCTGACTCCCCCCGATTTCTTTTTATGGGGTGCGGCGAAACAAACTGTGTATCGGAACAGACCACACACGATTGACGAACTTAAAGCCGCAATAACGGCATACATTCAAGGAATCACTGTTCTTCAGTTGCGAAAGGTGTTTGCAAACAAAATGAAACGAGTGCAATGCTGTATTGATGCCAATGGAGGTCATTTCGAACACCTTCTATAAACAATGTAATCACGGTTTAACAATGTAATTAAGGTATTGAATAAATTTTTTTCCAAAATGCTTAGTCATTTCTTTATACATATTTTCATAAATCCATAGTCACAATTCCAGTGCACAGCGACTTTCCGAACGCACGGTAGTTTGGCCCGCAGGTGCACTTCTAGATGAATATAAATACTAGTAGCTACAATTTTAAGAGAAAATGGTTGAAATATATATAAATAATGTGGCAAAATGTTAATTAATGCAAATTATATGAATAAACTACTACTTCCGGTTGACCGATTTTGATGAAAATGTTCGTGTCGGGTCCGGTAGTGGTATGTAACTTAAGTTACAAGTTCGTACGATGTTCCGTTCTTGAGATATTCTGTTCACGCACACACACACACACACACGCGCGCGCGCGCACACATGCACACACACACACGCACGCACGCACACGCACGCTCAGACCAATCGCTAAACACGTGTTGTTGTGTGGGTGTGAGGGGGTCTGTTTAGGTGTATATTCGGGTGAAAAGTGTATTTGTTAAAATCGACATGAAAACAATACTTTCCTTCCTATATATTCATACAGACAACAGAAAGTAAAAAAAATTAGAAATTCCCGAAAAATTTACTATGAACATGTACACTGGATCGAAATACAGTTGATATAGTTTGGCCCGCAGTTGCACTTCTAGATGAATATAAATACTAGTACAATTTTAAGAGAAAATGGTTTGAATATAAATATAAATAATGTGGCAAAATGTTTACTTGTAATTAACCGATGCTATTGTTTTAACTTCTCTAAACTAAAACATCTACCTCATTTATCTACGTTGTTTGCATTATTCGCGTTAACAAAAAACTATTTTTATAATCGCTAATGTGTGTCAGTTGCAATCTGTTCAATTTAAGAACAATAACCAACCCCTATCACCCAATTAGATTGGGATGATTTGTATGACGTGTACACGAGGTGTAGTTGGAATGATACAGTGTTCAGATGAACTGCAGTCCCCTAATTGTGGGAGTGAGAGAATGCATAACGCTCTCACTCGCACAACCCATACGCGCCTACCCAATAACATTGTCGTATAATTTTACTCATTGTTGTGAGTAACCGTTTATGTATGCAGTAAACTAACAACCAAGATAACGACTGTAGTATGTTTTCAGTATTGGATTATAACGGTAAAGACCTTTGAGCGCATGCGTAGTTATGCCACATATCTCCCTCTCACTCGCTCGGCTATGGGACATCAATTCATCTGATACCTATATTTATAACTACTTGCTATGGTATAGATATTTGGTATTATTTCATGTTAAAATAAAGCTAGAGAATGTCGTGGCAGTGGTTTACACCAAATTCTTTGTAATACATTTTGTAACATCTAAAACAGAGTTCGTAATTTTTTTGAAACTTTCTGTATTTTTGGAGAAACAAAAAAGTTCGTTTGCAAATTCTTATCTATTTGATTTAATGCTGCAAATTAAAGTAGTATCATTTTTACTTTCTCTTGCCTATAGACTATGAATATATAGGAAGGAAAGTATTGTTTCATGTCGATTTTTCGAAATCAAGTTTTCACCGGATCTACACGTTTTCAGACCCCCTGAACCCAAAAAACATGTTTTTAGTGATTGGCCTGTTTGTGTATGTCTGTGTGTGCGCGCGCGCGTGCGCGTGTGTGCGCGCGCGGTGTGTGTGTGTGTGTGTGAACAGAATATCTCAAGAACGGAACATCGTACGAACTTGTAACTTATATCTTAAGTTACATACCACTACCGGACCCGACACAAACATTTTCATCAAAATCAGTCAACCGGAAGTAGTAGTTTATTCGTATAATTTTTCACTTTTTTTTATAGGTTTTACTAAGTGAAACTTACTAATTTTCAGTTATATTATTCATTATTTACATTGGCTAGAGAATGTCGTGGGAGTGTTTTACACCAAACTCTTTGTAGTACATTTTGTAACATCTAAAACAGAGTTCGTAATTTTTTGAAACTTTCTGTATTTGGAGGAACAAAAACGTTCGTTTGGAAATTCTTTTCTATTTGATTTAATGTTACAAATTAGAGTAGTAACATTTTTGTTTTAAACCCGTTTCTCAATGGCAGCCGTTTTAAATGAACCTTTCAGCCGATAATTTGAATTTACTTTTCAATACTGATATTTAAAAGTTACAAACTAAAACTCATTACAAAAAAGTAATCGGGAAATCTGTTTCATTTTATTTTTCCATTTGTTATCAATTTATTTGTAAATTCAATTGGCTAGATACTGATGAAAAGTTTTCATTACTTTTTTTTTAGTACAAAGTTATCTGTGTTCTTTCTTGGGTTGTGTAGGTGGCATTTAAGCCAATCCAATCACCTGGTAAATAGTTATTTGTTAATTTATATTGTTAAGTAACGGTTGTTAGAAAAACGATTTTGTATGGTTATCGTACAAAAAAAATCTGGTGTGAAACTCTCATCCCTACCTGTGTTATACCAGATGATTCAAAACTTTGCGGCAATCTCTTGAGATCTCATTCTATAGCTAAACAAAAACTGGTGTGAAACACTCACACAACTTTCTCTTGCCAATGCAAATAATTAATCATAAACCTAACATTAGTAAACATTAGAAATAAAAAAAACTAACCTCAAAAACATAACCTTATTTTAATCATGAGTGAAAGACGCAAAATAAAAATCGAACTCAGTTTGGCTTAAAAATACGGAAAATCACTCTTTCACGCTAAACTAGGCTCTGTAGAAAAAAATGCTTCAAATAAAAGTTGTAGATCTTTTAATTTCCTATAAAACTTATGGTATACACTTTTGTCGTCAAATGCGTACTAAAGCCGAAATCTTAAAAAAATCGATTTTTCACACTTTTCGTGAGAAAAAAATCAGAAAATCGCTAATTACCGCTAAACTAAGCGTTATACAAAAAAATGTTTGAAATAAAAGTTGTAGAATTTTACATTCTCTACAACTTTTATTATATAACGTTTTGCGCTAAAATGCATATTAAAGCCGCAATCTTAAAAAGAAAATGTTTTTACGTAAAAACAGCCTCACGCAGAATTTCAGCAAACATGGCGCCTACCCTATCTTGTAGAGAATAAAAAATTGAGTAAACCAGGCGATTTTAAAAAAAATCGTAGGACCAGTTTTTGAGAAAATCGCAAAAAAGTGAAAAATTATACGAATAAACTACTACTTCCGGTTGACCGATTTTGATGGAAATGTTCGTGTCGGGTCCGGTAGTGGTATGTAACTTAAGTTTCAAGTTTCAAGTTCGTACGATGTTCCGTTCTTGAGATATTCTGTTCACACACACACACACACACACACACACACACACACACCCATACACACACGCGCACACACACACACACACACATACACACACACACAGACCAATCGCTAAAAACATGTTTTTTGGGTTCAGGGGGGTCCGAAAACGTATAGGTCCGGTGAAAACTCGATTTCGAAAAATCGACATGAAAACAATACTTTCCTTCCTATATATTCATATAGGCAAGAGAAAGTAATAAGAAAAAAGTTCATACAAACATATGCTTGAAAACACTTAGTTAGCGAGTTACGGCTAGCGAAAAATTTCACCTAGAACTCTGTACCCTCGGTGAAGTAAGGCCGTATAAAAATGTTAAAGGTAGTTACAGAGATACAAATACGATTGTTTCTTATGTTTTCTTATCTGAAAAATTGAATAAAATTGGTTTTAGAGCTGTAAATGCAATACTTTTAGAAATATCTTACATAAAACACAAGAATTGGTGCAAAGAAATAACACATTTTTGTGTTTAACGTAAGATTACGTCCATAAATGGTAAATAAAGGTGTATTTTTTCTTAAATTAATTTTTGGAAAATTCAATTCTGAAAATATTCATGCGAATTACTCAGGAAAAAATGAATAATAGATATTGAAATTTCGCTTTATTTAAAATCAAAACAGACGCACATTCTTAACTGCATAAAATATTAACTAATATTTCGGTTGGGAGTAACAGCTGATAAATGATCAGCTGTTACTCCCAACCATTTTATGCATTTAATGCATTTTATGTCGTCTGTTTTGATTTTAAATAAAGCGAAATTTCAATATCTATTATTCATTTTTTCCTGAGTAATTCGCATGAATATTTTCAGAATTAAATTTTCCAAAAATTAATTTAAGAAACACTACACGTTTATTTACCATTTATGGAAGTAATCTTACGTTAAACATAAAAATGTGTTATTTCTTTGCATCAATTCTTGTGTTTATGTAAGATATCTCTGAAAGTATTGCATTTACAGCTCTAAAACCAATTTTATTCAATTTTTCAGATAAGAAAACATAAGAAAACAATCGTATTTGTATCTCTGTAACTACCTTTAACATTTTTATACGGCCTTACTTCACCGAGGGTACAGAGTTCTAGGTGAAATTTTTTCGCTAGCCGTAACTCGCTAACTAAGTGTTTTCAAGCATATGTTTGTATGAACTTTTTTCTTATTTTTAGCTATAGAATGAGATCTCAAGAGATTGCCTTATAGTTTTGAATCACCCTATATAATGAACAATATGTTTAAACATGAGTAAACAATTTAAATGAATCCTTAACCTACTTTTAATCATGAGTGAATAACGCAAGATAAAAATCAGTAATTGCTTCTAAAATAGGCTCTGAAAAGAAAAATACTTATAATAAAATTGTAGGTTTTTTTTAATTTCCTATTACTTTGTTTATGTGTATTTTTGTCGTAAAATTTATACTAAGGCTGCAATCTTAAAAAATCTGTAGTAAAACACTCACACGACTTTCTCTTGCCGATGCTAATAATTAACAATAACCCTAACATTAAAAATAAACAAAAAACTAACCTCTTAAAATATAACGTTATTTTAATAATGACTGGTAGACGCAAAATGAAAATCAACCTCAGTTTTGCTTAAAAATACAGAAAATTATACACTCTTTCACGCTAAAATAGGATCTGTAGAGAAAAATACTTTAAATAACAGTTGTAGATCTTTTAATTTTTCTATAAATTTGATTATTAACACTTTTGTCATAAAATGAATATTACCGCCGAATCTTAAAAAAATCGATTTTTCACACGTTTTCACAAGTTTAAATGGGACGTTTTTCAATAATCCCCCATACAGCCCGGACTTGGCTCCTAGTGACTTTCACCTGTTCCCGTACATGGAGCGGTGGCTTGCATCTCACCGGTTCGCCAATGACGAAGAGCTTCAAAACGCCGTGAATGGTTGGCTACATTCACAGGCGGCAGATTTTTATGCAGAGGGTATTTCAAAGACTGTTCCAAGGTACGACAAGTGCTTGAATCTGTTTGGCGACTATGTCGAAAAATAGAGGAAAACTGTAGTTTTTAATATGTATATAATAAAGTTTTTGTATCTTCACTCGTTTACTTTTTATTTCAAAACCGAGGTTATTTTCTGGATAACCCTCGTTTCTCTGAAAATCTGGTCGGAAATTAAGAATTAGATCAGGAAAATCTAAACATTAACAGGAATTGTGATGTAGTTTTTTAAACAGAGGTTGTAGCTACACTTAACAATAAAAATTTTAATAAAAATGAGATTAATTTTTTATCGGTAACTGTTAAGGTGAATTTCAGTTATCGTTAAAATATTCATGTATGATTGTAAGAAGGAGTGATTACGTACAATCATTGCCTTAGTACCTGTTTTATCAGCATCGCCATTATTCTAGTTATTTTTTTTAATTTTTTTCTATTGTAAACTATAAAAATTTTATTTTCTACTTTTTATTGCGTTAATAATAATTAATTATGATTTTTATCATTATAGAGTCTATTAGTTTGTAGATTTCTTAAAAAAAATCATTTTTTTAAGATTTCAGCTTTAGTATGCATTTCAGACAAAAGTGTATGAAGTAAAATTTATAGTAAATTAAACTGTCCATAACAGACAGGTGGAGTGTCTAATTTTTTACACTCAATCTGTTTGTTTCAGGGCTAAAATAAATAGTTGTGTTTCTTATCACATGGTCAGCCAATTAAATGACTGAATCATTTAAGAACAGAAGAGGTAGAGGTGTAAAATACACTAATCGAAGTAATTTCCTCTGATAGTAATGAATTTCATTATACAGTTGGACCCTGCGGTGAATAAAGTGAAGGTGTCATTTGCAGAGTGGAAAATGTGTGCTTTTTAGAGGGCCCGGCATGCTGATAAGCGTACTTTTCCATAATCGTTCTTTTAATCTACTTTACTTTATTTACTTTTATTTCCTTCTTTACTTTTCTTTTCTTGACTCTACTTTATCGTACTTATAATCGTACTTTTTCAGTGAGTTGTGGCAATGGTAGTAAACCACCTCTTTCCTCGTTGTTACTTAGTAAAACCTCTACACGTTCAAACCAGCCTACATGCTGATCACCTAAACAACGGTAAATTAAAAGATCTACAACTTTAATTAACCCATTTTTTTACTTTCTCTTGCCTATATAAATATATAGGAAGGAAAGTATTGTTTTCATGTCGATTTTTCGAAATCGAGTTTTCACCGGATCTATACGTTTTCAGACCCCCTGAACCCACACAAACATGTTTTTAGCGATTGGTCTGTGTGTGTGTCTGTGTATATGAACAGAATATCTCAAGAACGGAACATCGTACGAACTTGAAATTTGAAACTTAAGTTACATATCACTACCGAACCCGACACGAACATTTTCATCAAAATCGGTCAACCGGAAGTAGTAGTTTATTCGTATAATTTTTCACTTTTTTGCGATTTTCTCAAAAACTAGTCCTACGACTTTTTTTAAAATCGCCTGGTTTACTACATTTTTTATGCTCTACAATATAGGGTAGGCGCTATGTTTGCTGAAATTCTGCGTAAGGCTGTTTTTACGTAAAAACTTTTTCTTTTTAAGATTGCGGCTTTAATATGCATTTTTGCGCAAAACGTTATATAATAAAAGTTGTAGAGAATGTAAAATTCTACAACTTTTATTTCAAACATTTTTTTGTATAACGCTTAGTTTAGCGGTAATTTGCGATTTTCTGTTTTTTTTTCTCACGAAAACGTGAGAAAAATCGATTTTTTTAACATTTCGGTCTTAGTATGCATTTTACGACAAAAGTGTATATAATTAAATTTATAGAAAATAAAAATATCTACAACTTTTGTTTAGAGCATTTTTCTCTACAGAGCCTAGTTTAGCGTGAAAGCGTGATTTTCCGTATTTTTAAGCCAAACTGAGTTCGATTGTCATTTTGCGTCATTCACTCATGATTAAAATAAGGTTATGTTTTTGAGGTTAGTTTTTGTTTATTTCTAATATTTTATTATAAATGTTAGGTTTATTATTAATTATTTGCATTGGCAAGAGAAAGTTGTGTGAGTGTTTCACACCAGATTTTTCTGCATAGCTTAGTTTAGCGTCAAAAAGTGATTTTCCTTAGTATTAAGATTACCAAAATTAAGATGCCAAATTAAGAAGGTTTTCATTTTGCATCATTCATTCATGATTAAAATTAGGTTGTGGTAACGCGCTATAAGTTGAAGACTGGGCCTATCTTGCGGCGGGAGGAGGACAGAGGTCTATACTACGTACTATAGGGTGATTCAAAAAGAGCGCCGGTTTTGATATATCAAATTAAGAGATTTATTTTATTGAAAAACTGAAAATAAATACATCAACAAGTTCATCTTACCTTCCGATTTCATGTATGAAAAATGATGTCATGCATGTGTCCTCCTCTACTGCGCTGGCACGCATCAACTCTGTCCATGAAATTGGATATCACTGCACGACAAGTTTCGACTTCCATTTGCCCGATAACCCGTCGAATTTCCTCCTTCAAGTCATTGATGTTTCGGGGTTTATTGGCATACACCAATGACTTCAGATGACCCCAAAGAGGAAAGTCACAAGGCGTCAAGTCACACGACCTTGGTAGCCATTAATGGTCGGAATTACGAGAAATGATGCGATCCTGGAACCGTTCACGGAGCAACGACATTGTTTCTCGTGCAGCGTGACAAATGGCACCATCCTGCTGAAATCACAACTCGTCAATGTCCATTCCATCCAAATGACGCCACAAAAAACTCTCTAATTTGCTGGGTTAGCAGCCACACTGTCACGAACCAACGCAACGTTCTGCTCAGTTTGGCCAGAACGACGACGTCCAGAACTTTTAAGGTCGACTGTTGAACCCGTCTCAAAAAACTTTTTCATGAGCCTGCGAACTGTTGATTCATTCGGTGCTTCATTACGTCCTAGAGTACCGCGAAGTCGCCTGACAGTAGCCGCATAACTCTCTCCACTCTGGTAAAATGTTTTGACGATTAACACTCGTTGCGCAATAGTAAACTTCTCCATGGTTAGACACAGACTGCGAGAGTACTACACTGCGAACAAGAGAAACTACAACTGAATCGTCAATCGGAATGTTCTCCAAAATAGAAATGTGGTCAAACAATGTTGCCAACCGATAAACAAAAATTTACCAGCCGTTTAAAAACCGGCGCTCTTTTTGAATCACCCTATATACGCGCGCCAGCTCATGATCTCTGTCGCCTGGGGAAGTGGGACGGGTGGCGTAATAGAATGTGAGTAATATATTTGTCTTATCGTGCAGTACAAAAACATTTAGTCATCATGTAAATATTATTATTATGTCTATGTATTTATTTATTATAGGCCTACATGTTATTGCTTTTCACAACGGATACACGTGTCACAATATACAGTTGTACATTTGTGCTAGGTAATGCGTCTCGGATGTGTTAATCATTATTCATGATTTTTGATCACTAAAGTGATTTTTATTTTGAAATTTAAAGCGTGTTAGAGTGCCAAAAGTTATTAGTTTTGTGTGTTTTGTGTTAGGTAAATTTCAACGTGTATTTTTCATATCTTTTGCTTTATTTTAATATGTCTTCCCGGAAAAATAAAGCGGTAATTCATTCGGAAGTGCGACAAATTATTGCATCAGTTATAAAAAACTGTGATGAAGAATCGCGTAAAGGACTCGGAATTGGCTTAACCATTCGATTTTTTTTACCTCAATAAAAAAATCATAATCCAAATGGATTATGATTTTTTTACCTCCTATAAATTAATGTTATAAAATATATATTTTTTAATTTCCTTATTTTCTATGCTACGTACATATTTTAATTCCTGAGGACTGCCTGACTCAAACTGTAAATAATTACTAAATATTAATAAATACAATGAAAGAAAAGTAAAAGAGTTACTATATTATAGAATAAATTGAAATAATAAAACAAAAGGTAACTTTATAATGACAAGAACATTATGATAAATGTTTTTTTTATGAATAGTATAATCTTTCATTGCATGCCGTAACAGAAATTCCTCACACGGATCACAAACTGACGCGGCTGCTTTATCTATCCTTCTTACATCTCCCAACCCAAAACATGTTTTGGTAGATTGCGTCTGCTACGCAGCTCTGCGTCGGCCATTTAAAATACCCTTCCAGTTACGATCTCGTAACTCCATACCGTACTTGGCGACGATAGCCATGTTTTGGACTAACGTTAACATTTCTTAGATCTATTAGGTAGTCTATAAAAACAATGTCTGATAGTGAAATAGAAATATTAGTTTCAATTTTATGTGTGTATTTGTGTATGTTACTTTCTCTTGCCTATATGAATATGTAAAAAGGAAAGTATTGTTTTCACGTCGATTTTTCGAAATCGAGTTTTCACCGGATATATACGTTTTCAGACCCCCTGAACCCAAAAAAACATGTTTTAGCGATTGGTCTGTGTGTATGTCTCTCTGTGTGTGTGTGTGAACAGAATATCTCAAGAACGGAACATCGTACGAACTTGAAACTTAAAACTTAAGTTACATACCACTACTGGACCCGACACGAACATTTTCATCAAAATCGGTCAACCGGAAGTAGTAGTTTATTCGTGTAATTTTTCACTTTTTTGCGATTTACTCAAAAACTGGTCCTACGATTTTTTTTAAAATCGCCTGGTTTACTCAATTTTTTATTCTCTACAAGATAGGGTAGGCGCCATGTTTGCTGAAATTCTGCATGAGGCTGTTTTTACGTAAAAACATATTCTTTTTAAGATTGCGGCTTTAATATGCATTTTAGCGCAAAACGTTATATAATAAAAGTTGCAGAGAATGTAAAATTCTACAACTTTTATTTCAAACATTTTTTTGTATAACGCTTTGTTTAGCGGTAATTAGCGATTTTCTGTTTTTTCTCACGAAAACGTGTAAAAAATCGATTTTTTTAGATTTCGGCTTTAGTACGCATTTTACGATAAAAGTGTATATCATAAGTTTTATAGGAAATTAAAAGATCTATAACTTTTATTTAAAGAATTTTTCTCTACAGAGCCTAGTTTAGCTTGAAAGTGTGATTTTCCGTTTTTTTAAGCCAAACTGATTACGATTTCCATTTGCGTCATTCAGTCATGATTAAAATAAGGTTATGTTTTTGAGGTTAGTGTTTTCTTTATTTATAATGTTTTATTACTAATGTTAGGTTTATTATTAACTATTTGCATTGGCAAGAGAAAGTTGTGTGAGTGTTTCACACCAAATTCTTTTTATTTATTTTCGTGGCCCCTTTACAGTTTTTGTTTTTACCCTACAGATCTGTGATATTACCTTTCATGTAAATTTTATTTTGTTAGCTGTGATACTAGTTTGTAAGTTTTTAATTTGATAAGTTATAAATGTTTATTATTCCAAGTGTAATATTAGATTTAAGTTTATGTTCGTATTGTAACAAGATCGATAAAAGACGAGAATGGTCACGAAGGTTCCAGAATTCCATTCATGAAAATAATTAAGGAATAATAAAAATAAGCATACACAGTAGCAATACTGCCCTACTAAGAAAGAAGGCAGTAAGTGCAAAAAGCTGAAGTGTGGGAAAATGGCTTTATAGTATTTTCGACAGCTGTAACATAATTATTAATGTAACATAATTTTGTGATTATATGGTAAAAAGGGAAGTTTTTATGTTAAATTTTTTTTAAGTTAAAAATTGAAAAAGTTAGTTACAACACCTGGTTGGTTGGTAGGAGAGGGAGAGTTTAATTTTTTCAAGCTCTACAGGCTGCTAAGGCTTGTGCCCAATATTTTATTATAATTTTTTTAAAGCCATATTCAAGAATTTGTCCACAGATCAATATTTAAGGTGGTGAACTTTAAACTTTTATGACTAATTGACAATGATATACAAAGCAGTAAGTGAATTCAGTATCAAGTTCTACTACTTAAAAAATCAGTATCTGTAGCATACTAAGAAATAAGGCTAGTAACTATAGTGCAGATACTGCCTTTTCTCTTAGTATCTGAATATACTCTTCTTTTCCTTTGTAAGCCTGGCAAAAACATGTAGATAATGCTTTTGAATACCTCCATATCTAAGTAACCGTTGTAGGTAGGGCTTTCTTAGTAAGTTTGCTAGATACCTTGTGCTCCAAAACATAAGAATACATACAGGGTGATTCATGAAGTTCTCCCCCCACTTCTACAGCACATTGTACTAGTAAAAATAATGAAAAAATGTTATATAAACATAGGTCCGAAAACGCTTCGTTAGCGAGTTACAGCTAGCGAAAGTTTCGCCTGGATTTCAGTTCACCAGGTGAAATGAGGTCTTCCTGGAATTGTGGTAAGGTAGATTAAGGGGCGAATTCAATCATTTCTTATGGTTTTTGATCTGATAAATTGAATAAAACAGGTCCCAGAACTGTAAGTTAAATAGTTTTTGAGAAAACCAGTGTCAAATGCAAAAAATGGAGTGAAAATCACATTTTTTCATCTTTGGGCAAGAATAACTTTGTTATTTCACCAAGAAACAGTTAAAATTTTTCAATAAAAAATGTAGAAAATTTTATTCTGAACAAACCGGTGTAAATTAAGTACACAGAAAGCGAATAGATGTTTGATTAAATGAGTTTTTATTCATAAGAGTACAAAGTAAAATTAACCGGAAAAACTAAAATAAAAAAAAGAGTTTTTTTCACTCCATTTTTTTGCATTTGACACTGGTTTTCTCAAAAACTATTCGCTTTCTGTGTACTTTATTTACACCGGTTTGTTCAGAATAAAATTTTCTACATTTTTTATTGAAAAATTTTAACTGTTTCTTGGTGAAATAACAAAGTTATTCTTGCCCAAAGATGAAAAAATGTGATTTTCACTCCATTTTTTGCATTTGACACTGGTTTTCTCAAAAACTATTTAACTTACAGTTCTGGGACCTGTTTTATTCAATTTATCAGATCAAAAACCATAAGAAATGATTGAATTCGCCCCTTAATCTACCTTACCACAATTCCAGGAAGACCTCATTTCACCTGGTGAACTGAAATCCAGGCGAAACTTTCGCTAGCTGTAACTCGCTAACGAAGCGTTTTCGGACCTATGTTTATATAACATTTTTCATTATTTTTACTAGTACAATGTGCTGTAGAAGTGGGGGGAGAACTTCATGAATCACCCTGTATAAAACTCAAAATCGAGAAATTTTCAGTTACTGCCTTTTTTCTTAGCAGGGCATAATAGTGAATGACAGTTTTACAATGATGACCATAAAGGTGTGTCTATTCACAAAAGTTGCAAAAACTACCGTGTAGTACGCCTATTATAAAAGTTCGGGTATTGTGTACAGCTATTTTTATGAAGTTGTTTATGAGGTTGTTTACGTTTTCTATTTACAATAGTTGACTTGTTAACAAAGGGATTTTTCTAGCATTCATTAATAAAGAGTTATTTTTGTACTTAAGTAGATTTCACTACTTTGTTCTGAAACGATCTTTGTGAATGATTATAAAAGGAGACCCCCGAGCGCGGTCCAGTCAGTATTCGTGTGATCTTTGCCGTGCGATTATCGAGGTGCGTAAACAGATTACGTATCCGAGTAAGATTGTTATACTGCCTTTGTTGTGTGCGTATTGTGTAAAGTCTTTTTGTGAGTGTATTGTAAAGTTAATGTGAATTCAGTTTCTGTGTTTTGTATGTTGTGTAATCTATAAAAGTGATTGTAAGTTATTTATTGTTAATTATCTATTTTATGTGAATTTTTAAATCATTTATTGTATTTCTTAGTTGTAATTAGTTTAATTATTTATTACTTTCTCTTGCCTATATGAATAGGCCTATATAGGAAGGAAAGTATTGTTTTCATGTCGATTTTTCGAAATCGAGTTTTCACCGGATCTATACGTTTTCACCGGATCTATACGTTTTCAGACCCCCTGAACCCAAAAAACATGTTTTTAGCGATTGGTCTGTGTGTGTGTCTGTGTGTGTGTGTGTGTGTGTCTGTGTGTCTGTGTGTGAACAGAATATCTCAAGAACGAACAGGTCATCGTACGAACTTGAAACTTGAAACTTAAGTTACATACCACTACCGGACGCGACACGAACATTTTCATCAAAATCGGTCAACCGGAAGTAGTAGTTTATTCGTATAATTTTTCAGTTTTTTGCGATTTTCTCAAAAACTGGTCCTACGATTTTTTTAAAAATCGCCTATTTTACTCAATTTTTTATTCTCTACAAGATAGGGTAGGCGCCATGTTTGCTGAAATTCTCGGTGAGGCTGTTTTCACGTAAAAACGTTGTTTTTTTAAGATTACGGCTTTAATATAAATTTTAGCGCAAAAACTTATATAATAAAAGTTGTAGAGAATTTAAAAACCTACAACTTCTGTTTTAAACATTTTTTTGTATAACGCTTAGTTTAGCGGTAATTTGCGATTTTCAGTTTTTTTCTCACGAAAACGTGAGAAAAATCGATTTTTTTAACATTTCGGTCTTAGTATGCATTTTACGACAAAAGTGTATATAATTAAATTTATAGAAAATTAAACGATCTACAACTTTTGTTTAGAGAATTTTTCTCTACAGAGCCTAGTTTAGCGTGAAAGCGTGATTTTCCGTATTTTTAAGCCAAACTGAGTTCGATTTTCATTTTGCGTCATTCACTCATGATTAAAATAAGGTTATGTTTTTGAGGTTAGTTTTTGTTCATTTCTAATGTTTTAATACTAATGTTAGGTTTATTGTTAATTATTTGCATTGGCAAGAGAAAGTTGTGTGAGTGTTTCACACCAGATTTTTTTGTAATCTTTTAGTTGTAATAAATATTTGTAATTGTAAACTTTAGTGTATTAATTATTTAACAACCGAGATCCCGAAACGGACCTTAGCTATAAGTGTCACAGTGTGTATTAGTTTTTAATATAAATTTTCTTTTTATGTAAATCTTATTGTTTATTTAATGTTCTGTGATATTTTTAGTATGTAAGACCTTTAGTTAATAATAAGAAAATAAGGTTCTACACTTGGGCCCAAAAACACCCTCGTGTAGAGTAACAGTCGATGATAACCGTACTGGTGTTTCGCCTTTAAAAAAAAAACTGGTGTGAAACACTCACACAACTTTCTCTTGCCAATGCAAATAATTAACAATAAACCTAACATTAGTATTAAAACATTAGAAATGAACAAAAACTAACCTCAAAAACATAACCTTATTTTAATCATGAGTGAATGACGCAAAATGACAATCGAACTCAGTTTGGCTTAAAAATACGGAAAATCACGCTTTCACGCTAAACTAGGCTCTGTAGAGAAAAATTCTCTAAACAAAAGTTGTAGATCGTTTAATTTTCTATAAATTTAATTATATACACTTTTGTCGTAAAATGCATACTAAGACCGAAATATTAAAAAAATCGATTTTTCTCACGTTTTCGTGAGAAAAAAACTGAAAATCGCAAATTACCGCTAAACTAAGCGTTATACAAAAAAATGTTTAAAACAGAAGTTGTAGGTTTTTAAATTCTCTACAACTTTTATTATATAAGTTTTTGCGCTAAAATTTATATTAAAGCCGTAATCTTAAAAAAACAACGTTTTTACGTGAAAACAGCCTCACCGAGAATGTCAGCAAACATGGCGCCTACCCTATCTTGTAGAGAATAAAAAATTGAGTAAAATAGGCGATTTTTAAAAAAATCGTAGGACCAGTTTTTGAGAAAATCGCAAAAAACTGAAAAATTATACGAATAAACTACTACTTCCGGTTGACCGATTTTGATGAAAATGTTCGTGTCGCGTCCGGTAGTGGTATGTAACTTAAGTTTCAAGTTTCAAGTTCGTACGATGACCTGTTCGTTCTTGAGATATTCTGTTCACACACAGACACACAGACACACACACACACACACACAGACACACACACAGACCAATCGCTAAAAACATGTTTTTTGGGTTCAGGGGGTCTGAAAACGTATAGATCCGGTGAAAACTCGATTTCGAAAAATCGACATGAAAACAATACTTTCCTTCCTATATATTCATATAGGCAAGAGAAAGTAAAAAACCCAAAAGCATAACACATGTTCTGTATCAACCACCACAAACACTTAACTAATAAAATTCAGTTTATGAAACCTAACACTAAGTAAGTAAAAAGTAATGTAATTATTTAAACAAAGTGATTTGTTTAAAATTCAATTGTAATTTAACATAACTGTACTGAAAATAATGAAATGTGAAATCCGTAAAAATAGAATAACATTTTGAAATAACCGTAAAACTAGTATTACTCAAGATAATAAGCTCGCATCGACGGAACTCACGGACTAACTAGTCTATCATTACAAATATCACAGTGCAGTAATTCAGTTTACTGGTGATGACCAAAAAGAATACTAAATATAAGTTAGGCCTAGTAACGGGTGATTCAAAAAGAGCGCCGGTTTTTAAACGGCTGGTAAATTTTTGTTTATCGGTTGGCAACATTGTTTGACCTCATTTCTATTTCGGAGAACATTCCGATTGACGATTCAGTTGTAGTTTCTCTTGTTCGCAGTGTAGTACTCTCGCAGTCTGTGTCTAACCATGGAGAAGTTTACTATTGCACAACGAGTGTTAATCGTCAAAACATTTTACCAGAGTGGAGAGAGTTATGCGGCTACTGTCAGGCGACTTCGCGGTACTCTAGGACGTAATGAAGCACCGAATGAATCAACAGTTTGCAGGCTCATGAAAACGTTTTTTGAGACGGGTTCAACAGTCGACCTTAAAAGTTCTGGACGTCGTCGTTCTGGCCGAACTGAGCAGAACGTTGCGTTGGTTCGTGACAGTGTGGCTGTTAGCCCAGCAAAATCAATACGTCGCCGTTCTCAACAATTGGGTTTACGATGTTCTTCTGTACGGAGAATTCTTCGGTACGATCTCCAATATCACCCGTATAAAATTCAGTTGACGCAACATTTGAAAGTGGCAGACCACCAGAAGAGACGACAGTTTGTTGACTGGGTATTGAGAAAACGGCAGGATGATGACACCTTCGCAAACAAAATTGACGCCTTGTGACTTTCATCTTTGGGGTCATCTGAAGTCATTGGTGTATGCCAATAAACCCCGAAACATCAATGACTTGAAGGAGGAAATTCGACGGGTTATCGGGCAAATGGAAGTCGAAACTTGTCGTGCGGTGATATCCAATTTCATGGACAGAGTTGATGCGTGCCAGCGCAGTAGAGGAGGACACATGCATGACATCATTTTTCATACATAAAATCGGAAGGTAAGATGAACTTGTTGATGTATTTATTTTCAGTTTTTCAATAAAATAAATCTCTTAATTTGAATATCAAAACCGGCGCTCTTTTTGTATCACCCTATATTATGGCTTATTTAGAATGAATGTTTATTATTTAGGATATAAGAATCAATAAATAATACAATGTGTTTAGGAAAGCATATATAGTAGCACTTCTACCACCCCGCATAGTCCAGTCTTACTCTCGCTGACAATCATCAACTTACATTGCGTTACCAAAACATAATGAATTCGGTGCATAGAGGTCGCGAGTTCTCGAAGTAACAGAAATTATGTAGGCTACTTTTGAGTGATAATTAAACTATTTTTACTTTCTCTTGCCTATATGAATATATAGGAAGGAAAATATTGTTTTCATATCAATTTTAACAAATCCACTAATCACCGGATCTACACGTTTTCAGACCCCCTGAACCGAAAAAACATGTTTTTAGCGATTGGTCTGTGTGTGAACAGAATATTTCAAAAACGGAACATTGTACGAACTTGAAACTTGAAACTTAAGTTAAATACCACTACCGGACCCGACACGAACATTTTCATCAAAATCGGTCAACCAGAAGTAGTAGTTTATTCGTGTAATTTTTCACTTTTTTGTGATTTTCTCAAAAACTGGTCCTACGATTTTTTTTTAAATCACCTGGTTTACTAAATTTTTATGCTCTACAAGATAGGGTAGGCGTCATGTTTGCTAAAATTTTTGGTGAGGGTGTTTTCACGTAAAAACGTTGTTTTTTAAGATTACGGCTTTGATATGCAATTTAGCGCAAAAATTAATATAATAAAAGTTGTAGAGAATTTAAAATTTTACAACTTTTATTTTGAACATTTTATGGTATAACGCTTAGTTAAGCGGTGATTTGCGATTTTCTGTTTTTTTCTCACGAAAACGTGTGAGGTCTATTGTCATTTTGCGTCTTTCACTTATGATTAAAATTAGGTTATGTTTATTGAGGTTATTTTTTTGTTTATTTCTAATGATTTATTAATAATGTTAGGATTATTGTTTATTATTTGTTCTGGCAAGAGAAAGTTGTGTGAGTGTTTCACACCAGATTTTTATATAAAAATGTATTATTCTTACCTTTTTTTGGTGAAAGGAAGTCACAAGGAACGAGGAATCAGTGGAATAAATTATGTTATTGCCCCGCACTGGGATGTCCGAATTGATTACACTTCTAAAATCCGTTCAAAATTCCCGGAAGTAGGTAAGAAAAGACGATCTTCACTGTAGCGCGTGTAGCATTGGTCTGAATGGCCGAACAACGTTTACTAACACTGCCATTGTGCCGGCCTTTAAACTAAAGTGATAGAAACGTAGAAGGGGATATGACGCCGGAATGCGTCAGTCGGTCTCTACGTTATTACTATAAAGCTGTAGGATTTTAATTTCCTATAAGTTTGATTAATGGTTATATACGCGTATATCATGAATTGCACACTAAGGTTGCAATCTTTAAAAATATCAATTTACCGATTTTGATTAAAAAAAAAATTAAGAGAAAATTAAATAATTGTCGCTAAACGCTGATCACTAAATGCATACGTTGTCGTAAAATGCACACTAATGCTACAATTCAAAAAATTCAATTTTTTACAGATTTTCATGAAAAAATCTGGCGTGGAACGCTCACACAACTTTCTTTTGCCAATGCAAATAATTAACAATACACCTAATAAACAAAAAACTAACCTCAATAAACATAACCTAATTTTAATTATGAGTGAACGACGCAAAATGAAAATCAACCTCAGTTTGGCTTAAAAATACGGAAAATCACTCTTTCACACTAAACTACTCACTGTAGAGAAAAATGCTTTAAATAAATGTTGTAGATCTTTTAATTTCCTATAAATTTTATAGGCCTAATATACAATTTTGTCATAAAATGCATACTAAGGTCGAAATCTTAAATAAATCGACTTTTCACACGTTTTCGTGAGAAAAAAACAAAAAATCGCTAATTACCGCTAAACTAAGCGTTATTCAAAAAAAATGTTTGAAATAAAAGTTGTAGCATTTTAAATTCCCTACATTTTTTATTACATAAATTTTTGCGCTATAATATTACATATTAAAGCCGTAATCTTAAAAAAAACAATATTTTTACGTAAAATGGCCTTACCAAGAATTTCAGCAAACATGGCGCCTACCCTATCTTGTAGAAAATAAAGAATTGAGTTAACCAGGCGATTTAAAAAAAAAATCGTAGGACGAGTTTTTGAGAAAATCGCAAAAAAGTGAAAAATTACACGAATAAACTACTACTTCCGGTTGACCGATTTTGATGAAAATGTTCGTGTCGGGTCCGGTAGTGGTATGTAACTTAAGTTTAAAGTTAAAAGTTCGTACAATGTTCCGTTCTTGAGATATTCTGTTCACACACAGACACACACACACACACACACAGAGAGAAAGAGAGAGAGAGCGAAAGAGACCAATCGCTAAAAACATGTTTGTGTTGGTTGAGGGGGTCTGTTTACGTGTAGATCCGGTGAAGAGTGGATTTCCTAAAATCGACATGGAAACAATACTTTCCTTTCTATATATTCATATAGGCAAGAGAAAGTAAAAATCGGTCCTAGCAGTATTTAAAAGAAAGGGTGAGAATTAACTTGGCGAGAGAAATTAAAAACAAATTCCATCAAAAAACAAAAAAACAGTGATTGTAAGTAGAGAATTCCGTTAGGAGGAGACCCGCTAGTGAAGATGGCCAAGTAGAGTATGTGACAAATCAATAATTGAATATGTCGTGAGGTGTTATTGTTTCCTAATAGGGTAGGGTAATAAGCCCCATCATCCGACCACTCAATTAGTGATTCAAGTCACGAAAACCCTCCTCCATTCATTCAAACCAATTCCCTTCTTATCCCTAACCCCTGATCAACAATCGGCTCTTCTAATTTAAATACCTCCTCCCGAAAATAATGTCTTAACTATAAACATATTCATTCCAATACATTAAAAATAAAAATCTGCTGTGCAACGCTCACACGAATTTCTCTTGTCAATGTAAATAATTAAAATCATAAATTTTTCTCATGATTTTACAAAAACCCTGTGTGAAACACTCACACGAATTTTTCTTGTCAATGTAAATAATGAAAATCATAATTTTTATAATGATTTTACAAAAATCCGGTGTAAAACACTCACACGAATTTCTCATTGCAAAGTAAATAATTAAAATAATAATTTTTATTATGATTTACAGAAATCCTGTGTGAAACACTCCCCCGAATTTCTCTTGTCAATGTAAATAATTAAAATCATAATTTTTATTATGAGTTTACAAAAATCCTGTGCAAAACACTCACACGAATTTTTCTTGTCAATGTAAATAATAAAAATCATAATTTTTATTATGATTTTACAAAAATCTGGTGTGAAACACTCAAACAAATTTATCTTGTCAATGTAAATAATTAAAATCATAAATTTTCTAATGATTTTACAAAAATCCGGTGTGAAACACCCACACGAATTTTTCTTGTCAATGTAAATAATGAAAATCATAATTTTTATAATGAATTTACAAAAATCCGGTGTGAAACACTCACACGAATTTCTCTCGTGAATGTAAATAATGAAAATCGTAAAAACAGAAAATCGCTAATTACCGCTAAATTAAGCGTTATACAAACAAATGTTGGGAATAAAAGTTGTAGAATTTTAAATTGTCTACAACTTTGTTACACACATTTTTGCGCTTAAATGCATATTAAAGTCGAAATCTTAAATAAACAATTTTTTGCGAATGAACAGCCTCAAAAAGAATTTCAGCTGACATGGCGTCTACTCTATCTTGTAGAGCATAAAAAATTTAGTAAATATGGCGGTTTTAAAAAAATTCGTAGGAACAGTTTTTGAGAAAATCGCAAAAAAGTGAAAAATTACATGAATAAACTACTACTTCCGGTAGACCGATTTTCATGAAAATATTCGCGTCGGGTTCGGTAGTGGTGTGTAACTTAAGTTTCAAGTTTTAAGTTCGTACGATGTTCCGTTCTTCAGATATTCTGTTCACACACACACACACCATGTTTTTTGGGTTCAGGGGGTCTGTTTACGTGTAGATTCGGTGAAAATTTGATTTCGAAAAATCGATATGAAAACAATACTTTCCTTCCTATAATATATTCATATAGGAAAGAGAAAGTAATATGTTAATGTCTTATCTACGTTACTTAGAAATTCAGTGTGAGAGTAAAATTTTTTGTTAAATTCCACTTTGAAAACTTTAACGAATCCTTTGTAATCGGATTCTCTCCGTAAACTGGGGGGGGGGGGAGAATTTCATTGTGGTAGTTCTTCATAACAATGTACTCCCGTAATTTATTCTGGTCTCCTATAATGTACGTTGCGTTCATCTAGAGCAGTTTTTCCCAAACTTTTTTTTCTCGCAGCACACTACAAAAAAAAACAACGGCCAATAGCCGCGGCACACCTATTACTTTATGCCATTGATTAAACTTAAGTACTTGATATAAACGTACTTATATCTTACTTATACATACTTACTTATAACTTAGTCATCGGCTAGGCATTATTTTGTTGGACCGTTTAAATTTAATTTAATTTATTTTCCTTGAGTTCCGTGGCTCACTTGGCCGGCCTCGCGGCACACCAGTGTGCCGTGGCACACAGTTTGGGAACCTCTGATCTATACAAAACTTTTTACTCTCTCCTACTCTATGCTGGCCGCATTGGTGTAGTTGGTAACATGCTCGCCTCTCATCGTGCGGTCCTGGGTTCGAATCCCATTCAGGTACGGCATATTTTCATACGTTACAAAAAATAATTTTATCCTTCACCGTCTGCATTAACAGTAATTGCAGAACAGTCGAATGTTAAACAAAAATAATCTGGTGTGAAACACTCACACAACTTTCTCTTGCTAATGCAAATAATTAACAATATAACCTAACATTAGTAATAGAACATTAGAATTTTAAAAAATTAACCTCAATAAACATTACCTTATTTTAATCATAAGTGAAAGACGCAAAATGAAAATCAACCTCAGTTTGGGTTTAAAATACGGAAAATCATTCTTTCACGCTAAACTAGGCTCTGTAGAGAAAAATGCTCTGAATAAAAGTTGTACATAGATCTCTTAATTTGCTATAAATTTGATTATATACACTTTTGTCGTAAAATCCGTAAAAAGGCCGAAATATTAAAAAAATCGATTTTTCACACGTTTTCGTGAGAAAAGAAACAGAAAATCGCTAATTACCGCTATTTTCTGTTGTTAAAAAACATTTCCCTGATAAGAATATTTTACATGCAAAGTATAACTTCACTAGTTTGAGAATATCCCACGAACCTAAACTAAGCGTTATACAAAAAAATGTTTGAAATAAAAGTTGTAGAATTTTAAATTTCCTACAACTTTTTTATATACATTGTTGCGCTGAGTGCATATTAGCGCCGCAATCTTAAAAAAACAATTTTTTTACGCGGAAACAGGCTCACCAAGAATTTCAGATAACATGGCGCCTACCCTATCTTGTAGAGAATAAAAAATTTGAGTAAATCAGGTGATTTTAAAAAAAATCGTAGGACCAGTTTTTGAGAAAATCGCAAAAAAGTGAAAAAGTACACGAACAAACTACTACTTCCGGTTGACCGATTTTGATTAAAATGTTCGTCTCGGGTCTGGTAGTGGTATGTAACTTAAGTTTTAAGTTTCAAGTTCGTACGATGTTCCGTTCTTGATATATTTTGTATACACACACACATACAGACCAATCGCTAAAAGCATGTTTTTGGGTTCAGGGGGTCTGTTTACGTGTAGATCCGGTGAAGAGTGTATTTGTTAAAATCGACATGAAAACAATACTTTCCTTCCTATATATCATATAGCCAAGAGAAAGTAAAAAAAAATATATAAACACATAAATTGTTGTGCATGAGTTATTATTGACGTGAAAGATGCGTCAGATATTGTCTAAGTAAATTGGATTGAATCGTTGGATTTTTTGCAGGTATGGAATTATAAACTCGTCATTACATATTCTATGATACTGTGGATTGATTTATGACAAATATTTCTATGAACATCTTCTTATGACTTCAATTTAAATTATGTAATGAGTAACAATCAAAGAGTGCATTAATACAGGATCATCATAAAAAAATCTGGTGTGAAACACTCACACAACTTTCTCTTGCCAATGCAAATAATTAACAATAGGCCTAATCCTAGCATTAGTAATAAAACATTACAAATAAACAAAAAACTTAACCTCAATAAACATAACCTAATTTCAAGCATGAGTGAAAGACGCAAAATGAAAATCAACTTCAGTTTGGCTTTAAAATACGAAAAATCACTCTTTCACGCTAAACTAGGCTCTGTTGAGAAAAATGCTCTAAGTAAAGGTTGTAGATCTTTAAATTCCTATAAATTTGCTTGTATACACTTTTGTCGTTAAATGTAAACTAAGGCCAAAATCTGTAAAAAAAAATCGATTTTTCACACGTTATCGTGAGAAAAAAAACAAAATCGCTCATTACCAATAAACTAAGGGTAATACAAAAAAATGTTGAAATAAAAGTTGTTGGATTTTACATTCTCTACAACTTTTATCACATACATTTTTGCGCTAAAATGCATATTAAAGCCGTAAGCTTAAAAAAACAATTGTTTTACGTAAAAAAAGCCTCACCAAGAATTTCAGCAAACATGGAGCCTACTCTATCTTGTAGAGCATAAAACATTTAATAAACTAGGCGATTTAAAAAAAAATCGTAGGACCAGTTTTTGAGAAAATCGCAAAAAAGTGAAAAACTACACGAATAAACTACTACTTCCGGTTGGCCGATTTTGATGAAAATGTTCGAGTCGGATCCGGTAGTGGTATGCAACTTAAGTTTGAAGTTTCAAGTTCGTACGTTGTTCCGTTCTTGAGATATTCTGTTCACACACACACGCACGCACGCGTTGGGAAGATGATGTAAGAAAATGAGTGATGAAAAATGCCAGACGTGATCGAGAATAGGACTCGAGACCCAAGCGTAGAAGCCAATTGCGCTAACCACTACGCCAACGGGCCGGCCAATTTTATAAATATTACACATAAAATATGTCTGAAGAGTTAAACTAAAAAATAAAAATCTGGTGTGAAACACTCACACAACTTTCTCTTGCCTATGCAAATAATAAACAATAATCCTAACATTAGAAATAAACAAAAAACTAACGTCAATAAACATAACCTAATTTTAATCATGAGTGAAAGACCCAAAATGAAAATCGACCTCAGTTTGACTTAAAAATACGGCAAATCACTCTTTCTCACTAAACTAGGCTCCATGGAGAAAAATGCTCTCAATAAAAGTTGTAGATCCTTTAATTTTTTATATATTTAATTATATACACTTTTGTCGTAATGCATTCTAAGGCCGAAATCTTAAAAAAATAGATTTTTCTCACGTTTTCGTGAGAAAAAAACAGAAAATTGCTAATTACCGCTAAACTAAGCGTTATACAAAAAAATGTTTTAAATAAAAGTTGTAGGTTTTTAAATTTTCTTCAACTTTTATTATATAAGTTTTTGCGGTAAAATTTATATTAAAGCCGCAATCTTAAGAAAACAATTTCTTTACGTGAAAACAGCCTCATTAAGAATTTCAGCAAACATGGCGCCTACCCTATCTTGTAGAGAATAAAAAAATTAGTAAACCAGGCGATTTTAAAAAATATCGTAGGACCAGTTTTTGAGAAAATCGCAAAAAAGTGAAAAATTACACGAATAAACTACCACTTCCGGTTGACCGATTTTGATGAAAATGTTCGTGTCGGGTCCGGTAGTCTCGTAGTATGTAACTTAAGTTTCAAGTTTCAAGTTCGTACGATGTTCTGTTCACACACACACACACACACACACACACACGCACACACACACATACACACACACAGACCAATCGCTAAAAACATGTTTTTTGGGTTCAGGGGGTTTGAAAACGTGTAGATCCGGTGAAAACTCGATTTCTTAAAATCGACATGAAAACAATACTTGCCTTCCTATATATTCATATAGGCAAGGGAAAGTAAAAAGGTATTTTAGTTGATTTTCTTCTCAATTATAGTTTTTTTAAAGCTCCCGTACTTAACAGGTACGAGTTATTGTGTGACAAAACTAGAACAACGGTTTATAAAGGTTTTAATAAAAAGATAAAATTCTTCCTTTTTTTAAAATTTATAAAATTAAATCAAGTTTGTGTCACTTGTGCTAAATCAAAATCGGTTTATCCGTTTGGAAGCTACAATTCCATTGACAATTTATGAACAATTTTTTGTGTTTTATTGGATTTATTCATTAAATTATCTGAAGAACAAAACTGAAAAATGAAAAGGATTTTTAGTTAATTTACTTCTTAATTGTTTTTTTAAGCTCTCGTGCCTAATCGGCCAGACGACGGTAGTTATGTTATGAAGATTGCACGACGCTGTTTAAAGGTTTTAAATAAAATGATAAAAATCCTTACCTTTTTTTGGAATTTCTGAAATTGAATCAAGTTTGTTTCAGTTGTGCTAAATCAAAATCGGTTTGTCCGTTTGAAAGCTACGATTCCATTGACAGATACACACGATAAATTTATAACATCCCCTCATTTTCCGTCGTGGTTTAATAACATTTAAATCGACGAACAATTTCTCGAATTTTATTGGTTTCATTCATAAAAATTGTCTAAAAACTAAACTAAAAGATAAAAAGGCATTTCAGTTAATTTTCTTCTCGTTTATAGTTTTTTTAAGCTTCCGTGCTTAATAGGTACGAGTTATTGTGTGACAAAACTTGAACAACGGTTTTTAAAGGTTTTAATAAAAAGATAAAATTCTTCCTTTTTTTAAAATTTCTGAAATTGAATCAAGTTGGTTTCAGTTGTGCTAAATCAAAATCGGTTTATACGTTTGGGAGCTACAATTCCATTGACAATCTATGAACAATTTCTCGTGTTTTATTGGATTCATTCATAAAATATGTCTAAAGAACAAAACTGAAAAATAAAAAGGAATTTTAGTTAATTTACTTCTCAATTGTAAGCTCCTGTGCCTAACGGGCAAGACGACGTTTATGTTATAATTATTACACGACGCTGTTTAAAGGTTTTAAATAAAAATTACAAAAGGTCTTACCTTTTTTTTTGAAATTCATAAAATTGAATCAAGTTTGTTTCAGTTGTGTTAAATCGAAATCGGTTTATCCGTTCGGGAGCTAAGATTCCATTCAAAGATATACACGTTAAATTTAAAACACACCTCATTTTCCGTCGTGGGTTAATAACATATAAATGCATGAATAATTTCTACTGTTTTATTGAATTCATTCATAAAAATTGTCTAAAAAACAAAACTAAAAGATAAAAAGGCATTTTAGTTAATTTTCTTCTCAAATATAGTTTATTTTAAGCTCCCGTGGTTAACAGGTACGAGTGTGACAAAACTTGAACGGTATTTAAAGGAATTAATAATAAGACAAAAATTCTTTTCTTTTTTTGGAATTTCTGAATTTTAGTCAAGTTTGTTTCAGTTGTACTAAATTAAAATCGGTTTAGCCGTTTGGGAGCTACAATTCCATTGACAATCTATGAACAATTTTTTGTGTTGTTTTGGATTCATTCATAAAATTGTCTAAAGAACAAAACTAAAAAATAAAAAGGAATTTTAGTTAATTTTCTTCTGAATTGTAGTTGTATTTTTTTAAGCTCCCGCGCCTAATGGGCAAGACGACGGTAGTTATGTGATAATAAAGATTGGACGACGCTGTTTAAAGATTTTAAATAAAAAGACAAAAATTCTTACCTTTTTTTGAAATTTATATAAGTGAATCAAGTTGGGAGTTGTGCTAAATCAAAATCGGTTTGTCCGTTTGAAAGCTACGATTCCATTGAATTCCATACACAAGTTAAATTTATACCAACCCCTCATTTTCCGTCGTGGATTAATATCATTTAAATATATGAATAATTTGTAGTATTTTATTGGATTCATTCATAAAATTGTGTAAATAACAAAACTAAATTATAAAAAGGCATTTTAGTTAATTTTTTTTTCAATTATAGTTTTTTTAAGCTCCCGTGCTTAATAGGCACGAGTAGTTGTGTGACAAAACTTGAACGGTATTTTAAGGTTATAATGAAAAGACAATTTTTTTTTTTGGAATTTATGAAATTGAATCAAGTTTGTTTCAGTTGTGCTAAATCAAAATCGGTTTATACGTTTGGGAGCTACAATTCCATTGACAATCTATGAACAATTTCTCTTGTTTTATTGGATTCATTCATAAAGTACTATGTCTAAAGAACAAAACTAAAAAATAAAAAATCGACATGAAAACAATACTTTCCTTCCTATATATTCATATAGGCAAGAGAAAGGAAAAAGGAATGTCAGTTAATTAACTTCTCAATTGATTTTTTTTAAGCTCCCGTGCCTAATCGGCCAGACGACGGTATTTATGTGATAATAAAGATTGCACGACGCTGTTTAAAGGTTTTAAATGAAAAGACAAAAATTCTTACCTTTTTTGAAATTTATAAAATTGAATCAAGTTTGTTTCAGTTGTGCTAAATCAATATCGGTTTATCCTTATGGAAACTACGATTCCATTGACAATCTATAAACAATTTCTTTTGTTCTTTTGGATTCATTAATAAAATTGTCTAAAGAACAAAACTAAAAAATAAAAAGGAATTTCAGTTAATTTTCTTCTGAATTGTAGTTGTATTTTTAAGCTCCCGCGCCTGATGGGCAAGACGACGGTATTTATGTGATAATAAAGATTGCACGACGCTGTTTAAAGGTTTTAAATGAAAAGACAAAATTCTTTTCTTTTTTTGGAATTTATAAAACTGAATCAAGTTTGTTTCAGTTGTGCTAAATCAAAATCGGTTTATCCGTTTGGATGCTACGATTCCATTGACAGATACACAAGTTAAATTTATGACAACCCCTCATTTTCCGTCGTGGGTTAATATCATTTAAATCTACGAATAATTTTTAGTGTTTTATTGGATTCATTCATAAAATTGTCTAAAGAATAAAACTAAAAGGTAAAAAGGCATTTTAGTTAATTTTCTTCTCTATTATAGTTTTTTTTTAAGCTTCCGTGCTTAACAGGTTCGAGTAGTTATGTGACAAAACTTGAACGGTATTCAACCCAGAAAATTGGGTGTAGTCAACCCAGAAAATGAAAATCAAAAACTTCTGGCTATAATTTATCTATATTTATTTTAAATGAAAGAGTAATTTACTAGAAATGATCTACCATTTGAACCAAGCCAAAAAATTAATTACAGCCCCTAAAATAAGGGTGAGGTTGGAAAAGTAGGCTTTTACGGCGAATTGAACCAAGAAAGATATCATCAACATGATTCTTATGCTACAAAATCTGGTGTGAAACACTCACACAACTTTCTCTTGCCAATGCAAATAATTAACAATAAACCTAACATTAATAATAAAATATTAGAAATAAACAAAAAACTAACCTCAAAAACATAACCTTATTTTAATCATGAGTGAATGATGCAAAACGAAAATCAACCTCAGTTTGGCTTAGAAATACAGAAAATCACTCTTTCTCTCTAAACTAGGCTCTGTAGAGAAAAATGCTGAAAATAAAAGTTGTAGATCTTTTAATTTTCTATAAATGTAATTATATACACTTTTGTCGTAAAATGCATACTAAGGCCGAAATGTTAAAAAAATTGTTTTTTCTCACGTTTTCGTGAGAAAAAAACTGAAAATCGCAAATTACCGCTAAACTAAGCGTTATACAAAAAAATGTTAGAAATAAAAGTTGTAGAATTTTACATTCTCTACAACTTTTATTATATAACGTTTTGCGATAAAATGCGTATTAAAGCCGCAATCTTAAAAAGAAAATGTTTTTACGTAAAAACAGCTTCACGCAGAATTTCAGCAAACATGGCGCCTACTCTATCTTGTAGAGAATAAAAAATTGAGTAAACCAGGCGATTTTAAAAAAAATCGTAGGACCAGTTTTTGAGAAAATCGTAAAAAAGTGAAAAATTACACGAATAAACTACCACTTCCGGTTGACCGATTTTGATGAAAATGTTCGTGTCGAGTCCGGTAGTGGTACTTAACTTAAGTTTCAAGTTTCAAGTTTGTACGATGTTCCGTTCTTGAGATATTCTTTTCACACACACACACACACAGACACACACACAGACCAATCGCTAAAAACATGTTTTTTGGGTTCAGGGGGTCTGAAAACGTATAGATCCGGTGAAAACTCGATTTGTTAAAATCGACATGAAAACAATACTTTCCTTCCTATATATTCATATAGGCAAGAGAAAGTAAAAATACAAAAAAATGCTGTCTATTATCTGTTGTATGCGCTTGTATGTATTTTTATCTTACAAGAAATTTATTGGAAAAAACCATATTTTCCAAAACATTTATTTTATGTATTCACAAATTATTTTTTAATCAAATCCGTGTTAAGGGTTTTGTAATAATCATTCCACAGATAGTAGAGCAAGACATTATGAGCATTTGAAAAAAAAAACATCATCCAAATATCTCCAATACAAACCAAAATATTTAATTCCTGAGAATGTACAATCATGCAAAATCCACATTTCCGGAAAACTTAAAGTTGAAGGAATAATTTCTCTCGACTTGCTAGTGAGCTTTAATTTTAACAGATGCTTTTATAACTTTTTCTCAACGTAAAAAGTAAACTAATGCTGTAATTCAGAAATTTTTAAGCTTCAAATAAATGCAAAAATCGCCGGCCGTATTGGCGTAGTTGGTAACGTGCTCGCCTCTCATCATGCGGTCCTGGGTTCGAATCCTATCAGGCACGGCATATTTTCATACGTTACAAGAAAAAATCATTTTATCCTCCATTTTACAAAGTTACACCCTAACGTCTTCACTAATGACCGTTGAAGTTGATGCGACGTTTAATAAAAAAACAAAAAAATGCAAAAAACAATCAAAATTTTAAAAAAAAATCATCTTCTTGAGTTGACTACCCCCTTTTAAAGGTTTTCATAAAAAGACATAAATTCTTTTCTTTTTTTTAGAATTTATGAAATTGAATCAAGTTGGTTTCAGTTGTGCTAAATCAAAATTGGTTTGTCCGTTTGAAAGCTACGATTCCATTGACAGACACACACGTTAAATTTATAACAACCCCTCATTTTCCGTCGGGGTAATAACATTTAAACCTATGAACAATTTGTAGTGTTGTATTGGATTCGTTCATAAAAATTGTCTAAAGAACAAAACTAAAAAAAAAGAATTTTAGTTAATTTATTTCTCATTTGTAGTTTTTTTTAAGAGGAGATTGATGGTTTTGACTGAAAATTTTGATTTTCGGATTTTTATGTTTTTCAAAAGTTTAGACCTAGATCTACGACAAAAACATTAAATTACGACAAAAAATTGATTTTAATGAAAAAAATTAAGTTTTTTTCAGGTTTATCCTAAAAAATTAACATGTCGCCAAAAACAAATATTTTTCATATTTTTATATTGCTCGTTTTAGTGCAAACAGAATTTTAGTTTTTTTAAAATATCTGTTTCACTATTTTTTAATGAAACAGATATTTTGAAAAAACTAAAATTCTGTTTGCACTAAAACGAGCAATATAAAAATATGAAAAATATTTGTTTTTGGCGACATGTTAATTTTTTACAATAAACCTGAAATAAACTTAAATTTTTTGAATTAAAATAATTTTTTTTTATTGTAATTTAATGTTTTTGTCGTAGATCTGTTTCACTATTTTTTAATGAACAACCGGGTTGGTCTAGAGGTAAAGTCGTCGCCAGAATCAGTTGTTCAACAGCTGATTTTCGGAGACGAAGGTTTCTGGTTCAAATCCTAGTAAAGGTAGTTACTTTTATACGGATTTGAATACTAGACAGTGGTTACCGGTGTACTTTGATGGTTGGGGTTTAATTAACCATACTCTCTCAGGAATGGTCGGCCCGGGTCTGTACAAGACTACACCTCATTTACACATCATCCTCATCTGATTGGGTCATGGGGTTGCTTATTGTTCTCAATTGAACAGATTGCAACGTACACAAATTAGAAATAAACTAAAAAAACTATTTTTTTAATATTCTCCGCTGTTAGTGCAGCTTTCTAACCAACTGTTGATGGGAAATTTAACTTGTTTGTGTACATTTTGTTTTATATTTGTGCTTTTTCCCGTAAATATAGATTTTTAACATTTACGTACGTTTTTCTCAGAAACCATTTAACCTACCAGGAGGCTGAAATTGTGACCCATGTACATGCACATTCACCGACATTGTTTTTACTTTCTCAGGTGCTAAAAAAATTAGTAATTTATCTAAAAAAAAAACGTAGAAAAGAATTGTAAAAATTTTATGTTATTCGTTATTCTTTTAACACTTATATGGAAACATCGGTCTCACAGGCACTAAGGGTGATTTGTTTACATAGTACTGGGTTCCCTGAGCTAGGGTTGGTGCTGACCGTCATAATAGCTTCCTCCCTCATTCCTATCTACTTCATAGTGAAATATGGTTCAGTTCACGTGAATCTTTGCGGAAGTGTAAATCGTTCTTAAAAATCATATCGGTCTGTGATACCGCGTGTTTCTTTTTGTGTATTTCATGTAGTGGTCTGTGGAACCGTGTGTTTCCCTTACTGTATTTAACGGTCTGTAAGACGGGTGTTTCCTTTACGGGTTTATATTTTAATTATTTGTATATATTTTAATTATTTAATTGTAAATTTCTGAAATGGCTCGGCCACTTAGTACAAGCGATCCCGACTATGGTGACAGAATTCGTTGATTATTGTAAAATTATGACAGTGACTCGGAAGGTTCTATTTGTGATGAAATTGATGACTCGGATGTATCACTTGCAAGAAAGCTATTTGCCTAGAATGCAGTAGAAAACTGTGTCTTGATTGTACAAAAAGCAAATGTCAGTAAAATAAAAACTCTAATATGTAAGTAGTCACTTTTGAGTTATGTTTCTTTTATACAAATTTTTGCTTTTTTTAAATTTAAGTATGTGATTAAATATGTATTAAAATAATACATTTAACCTGAGTGAAAAAAAAACATTATACCCTAAGTATGTTATCAATTTTAAAAATTAAGTCGTAAATACCATAAATAATTTGGCTTTTTTCATTTATTTAAACAATTGTTTTTCGATAACCAGATCTTATACCAATGTCAATTCAATCATTATACTGTAGTAAAATAAAATAATTTTTGTTAAACAGATCTAGTTGAGTTTCTTTGCCTTTGATTCCCAAATAATTTGCCAAAAATGAAATGGCGGTCTGTCAGACCGGGTGTATCTATTAACGTTATAAAAAACATGTTTCCATATAAGTGTTAAAAAAATTTTATGCTTCAACAGTTGTTGTTTAGGTCATCAGCCAAAAGGCTGGTTTGAACGTGTAGAGGTTTTACTAAGTAAATCGAGGAGTGTGGTGGTTTACCATTGCCACAACTCACTGAATGGAAAAGTACACTTATCAGCATGCCGAGCCCTCTGAAAAGCACATATTTTCCACTCTGCAAATGACACCTTCACTTCATTCACCACAGGGTCTGGCTGTATAATGAAATTCATTACTTTCAGAGGAGATAACTCTGATTAGTGTCACAGTACACCTCTACCTCTTCTGTTCTTAAATGATTCAGTCATTTAATTGGCTGACCATGTGACAAGAAACAGAACTATTTATTTTAGCCCTGCAACTAACAGATTGAGTGTAAATAATTTGACACTCCACCTGTCTGTTATGGGCATGCTTCAACAGATTAAATTGAAAAAATGTCAGTAGCTAAAACCATCTTACAACTATATGTGTGTAAAGTTTTATTCGCGTATCTTTTATCAATCAATCCTTTGAAAAATGTATCTAAAAATATCAAATTTAACATTGGTGGGGTTCAAAGTACAGCCCCCCCCTTTTTAAGCTCCCGTGTGGCAATAATTACATGATCAAGATTGCACGCCGCTGTTTAAGGGGAGATTGTACTTTGTATCCCACCAATGTTAAATTTGATATTTTTAGATACATTTTTCAAAGGATTGATTGATAAAAGATAGGGGAATAAAATTTTACACACGTATAGTTGTCGGGTGTCTTTAGCTACTAACATTTTTCCGATTTTATCTGTCGGACCATAAAATTAAAAACAAAATAACGAATCACATAGATTTTTACAAATTTATTTTCTACGTTTTTTACTTTCTCTTGCCTATATGAATATATAGGAAGGAAAGTATTGTTTTCATGTCGATTTTTCGAAATCGAGTTTTCACCGGATCTATACGTTTTCAGACCCCCTGAACCCAAAAAACATGTTTTTAGCGATTGGTCTGTGTGTGTGTGTGTCTGTGTGTGTGCGTGTGTGTGTGTGTGAACAGAATATCTCAAGAACGGAACATCGTACGAACTTGAAACTTAAAACTTCAGTTACATATCACTACCGGACCCGACACGAACATTTTCATCAAAATCGGTCAACCGGAAGTAGTAGTTTATTCGTATAATTTTTCACTTTTTTGCAATTTTCTCAAAAACTGGTCCTACGATTTTTTTAAAAATCGCCTGGTTTACTCAATTTTTTATTCTCTACAAGATAGAGTAGGCGCCATGTTTGCTGAAATTCTGCGTAAGGCTGTTTTTACGTAAAAACATTTTCTTTTTAAGATTGCGGCTTTAATATGCATTTTATCGCAAAACGTTATATAATAAAAGTTGTAGAGAATTTAAAAACCTACAACTTTTATTTCAAACATTTTTTTGCATAACGCTTAGTTAAGCGGTAATTAGCGATTTTGTTTTTTTCTCACGAAAACGTGAGAAAAAACAATTTTTTTAACATTTCGGCCTTAGTATGCATTTTACGACAAAAGTGTATATAATTAAATTTATAGAAAATTAAAAGATCTACAACTTTTATTTTCAGCATTTTTCTCTACAGAGCCTAGTTTAGAGAGAAAGAGTGATTTTCCGTATTTCTAAGCCAAACTGAGGTTGATTTTCATTTTGCGTCTTTCACTCATGATTAAAATTAGGTTATGATTATTTCTAATGTTTTATTACTAATGTTAGGTTTATTGTTAATTATTTGCATTGGCAAGAGAAAGTTGTGTGAGTGTTTCACACCAGATTTTTTGTATATTACTAATTGTTGGAGCATTTAAGGAAAACATAAAAATATGCCGGTATACAGGGTGATTCATGAAGTTCTCCCCCCACTTCTACAGCACATTGTACTAGTAAAAATAATGAAAAAATGTTATATAAACATAGGTCCGAAAACGCTTCGTTAGCGAGTTACAGCTAGCGAAAGTTTCGCCTGGATTTCATTTCACCAGGTGAAATGAGGTCTTCCTGGAATTCTGGTAAGGTAGATTAAGGGGCGAATTCAATCATTTCTTATGGTTTTTGATCTGATAAATTGAATAAAACAGGTCCCAGATCTGTAAGTTAAATAGTTTTTGAGAAAACCAGTGTCAAATGCAAAAAATGGAGTGAAAATCACATTTTTTCATCTTTGGGCAAGAATAACTTTGTTATTTCACCAAGAAACAGTTAAAAATTTTCAATAAAAAATGTAGAAAATTTTATTCTGAACAAACCGGTGTAAATAAAGTACACAGAAAGCGAATAGTTTTTGAGAAAACCAGTGTCAAATGCAAAAAAATGGAGTGAAAAAAACACATTTTTTCATTTTAGTTTTTCCGGTTAATTTTACTTTGTACTCTTATGAATAAAAACTCATTTAATCAAACATCTATTCGCTTTCTGTGTACTTAATTTACACCGGTTTGTTCAGAATAAAATTTTCTACATTTTTTATTGAAAATTTTTAACTGTTTCTTGGTGAAATTACAAAGTTATTCTTGCCCAAAGATGAAAAAATGTGATTTTCACTCCATTTTTTGCATTTGACACTGGTTTTCTCAAAAACTATTTAACTTACAGTTCTGGGACCTGTTTTATTCAATTTATCAGATCAAAAACCATAAGAAATGATTGAATTCGCCCCTTAATCTACCTTACCACAATTCCAGGAAGACCTCATTTCACCTGGTGAACTGAAATCCAGGCGAAACTTTCGCTAGCTGTAACTCGCTAACGAAGCGTTTTCGGACCTATGTTTATATAACATTTTTTCATTATTTTTACTAGTACAATGTGCTGTAGAAGTGGGGGGAGAACTTCATGAATCACCCTGTATTTGTGTGTACAAGATGAATAACTGGTAAAAATTATAACCCGATAGGTTTAATGGTTTTTGAGAAAAATTTACCTAAAATTTTAATTTAAAAATTTACCTAATTTTACGAGAACAGGCAAAACACCAAAAAACAAAACTGCAACATTGGCGTAGTTGGTAACTTGTTCGCCTCTCATCATGCTTTCCTGGGTTCAAATCCCACTCAGGTACGGCATATATTCATACGTTACAAAAAAATCATTTCATTCTCACACAGTTGCACCCCAACGTCGTCGCTAATGAACTTGCAGTTGATGCGACGTTAAATAAATAAATAAAAAACAAACAAAAACAAAACGTACACACATAAGTAAATTTCCCATTAACAGTTGGGTAGAAAGATAAACCAACAGCTGAAAATATTAAAAATACTGATGAAGACATTTTTTACTTTCTCTTGCCTATATGAATATATAGGAAGGAAAGTATTGTTTTCATGTCGATTTTTCGAAATCGAGTTTTCACCGGATCTATACGTTTTCAGACCCCCTGAACCCAAAAAACATGTTTTTAGCGATTGGTCTGTGTGTGTGTGTGTGTGTGTGTGTGTGCGTGTGTGTGTGTGTGTGCGCGCGCGCGCGCGTGTGTGTGTGTGTGTGTGTGTCTGTGTGTCTGTGTGTGAACAGAATATCTCAAGAACGGAACATCGTACGAACTTGAAACTTAAAACTTAAGTTACATACCACTACCGGACCCGACACGAACATTTTCATCAAAATCGGTCAACCGGAAGTAGTAGTTTATTCGTATAATTTTTCACTTTTTTGCGATTTTCTCAAAAACTGGTCCTACGATTTTTTTTAAAATCGCCTGGTTTACTACATTTTTTATGCTCTACAAGATAGGGTAGGCGCCATGTTTGCTGAAATTCTGCGTGAGGCTGTTTTTACGTAAAAACATTTTCTTTTTAAGATTGCGGCTTTAATATGCATTTTAGCACAAAACGTTATATAACAAAAGTTGTAGAGAATTTAAAATTCTACAACTTTTATTTCAAACATTTTTTTTGTATAACGCTTAGTTTAGCGGTAATTTGCAATTTTCTGTTTTTTTCTCACGAAAACGTGAGAAAAATTGATTTTTTAAACATTTCGGCCTTAGTATGCATTTTACGACAAAAGTGTATGTAATTAAATTTATAGAAAATTAAAAGATCTACAACTTTTGTTTAGAGCATTTTTCTCTACAGAGCCTAGTTTAGCGTGAAAGCGTGATTTTTCGTATTTTTAAGCCAAACTGAGTTCGATTGTCATTTTGCGTCATTCACTCATGATTAAAATAAGGTTATGTTTTTGAGGTTAGTTTTTGTTCATTTCTAATGTTTTAATACTAATGTTAGGTTTATTGTTAATTATTTGCATTGGCAAGAGAAAGTTGTGTGAGTGTTTCACACCAGATTTTTTAAATTAAAATTCCCTTTGGTTTAAAGGGGTCACGTATCCCTATACTCCACAATGTTAATGTTAGGACCTTTTTCTGAGGAACTACATAAGGTAGACACAAAAATTGTTTTTATCTTTCAGATCATTCTTTTTGCACATTTTGAGCAGAAGAAATGTTAAAATTGATGAAGTAACATTTTTTACAATTTATTTTTTAAAAAGACATTTTGGTGATAATTTTAAAATTAAATAAAAAATTAAATTTTTTACTAAATTTAAATTGTCAAATGCTCAGATTAAGCAGAAATAAAGGATCTTTCAAAGACAAAAAAAAATCACTCAAATATCTTCAGTAGGTCCTGAGAAAAAGGTACAAATGTGGTAAAAAACCTTATTTTCGGAAAACACCCATTTTAAAAAAATAAACCTTTTTTTGTTGTTGTGTGAATAGTTGCACCAACTGTAGAGGTTAACGAAAAAAATATTTATAACTATCGTAGAAATATAATATTTACACCTTTTTTTAGCGGAAACTTCAAACTACGTTATGCATCAAAAAACAAAATCAACATAATTTATCCAATTTTTTGATACGTGACCCCCTTAAACGATCATTATATAAAATTATGAATAATATTCGTTGTTGGTTACATGATCATTTTTCTGGGAAGACCTGGTAAAAACTTAATTTGTTCATTAAATTTTTTTTTCTTGACGTAATATAATATTCTTTCTGGTAGATCAAGGGCTGAACTATTGAAAAACATAAAAAACCGAAAATAGAAATTTTCATTCAAAACCATCCTACAGTCTTACCTTAAGGGGAGACTGTACATTGTACACCGCCAATTTTAAATTTGCTATATTTAGGTACATTTTAAGATTGGTAAAAAGATAGGGAAATGAAACTTTACACACTATAGGTGTCGGGTTTCTTCTCCAGCTACTGACATTTTTTCAATTTAATATGTTGGACCATAAAATTAAAAACAAAATAATGAATAACATAGAGTCATTACAATTTTTTTGACGGTTTTTGCATATTGCTAATTTTTGGAGCATATGAGGAAATCATAAAAATGTCGGTACATGTGTATGTAGGCTACAAGATAAATAACTGGTGAAAATTTCAGTCTGATAGGTTTAATAATTTCCAAGAAAAATGTTCCTAAATGTTAAAATTCTAATTTTACGGGAAAAGGCAGCAAAAAATAAAAAACAAAATTTATATAAACGAGTAAATTTCCCATCAACAAATGGTTTAAATGCTGGACCAGCAGCTGACAATATATTAAAAACAATAATGCAGATATTTTAAAACCTAAAATTTTCTTTGCTTTAAAACGACTAGTATAAAATTATAAAAAAATATTCGTTTTTCTTGACAAGATTTTTTTTTTGGTAAAACTGGTAAAATCTTATGTTTTTCATTAAAATATTTTTTGACGTAATTTAATGTTTTTTTCTGGTAGATCAAAGGCTGGACTATTGAAAAACATAAAAAAACGAAAATCAAAATTTTCAGTCAAAACTATCATTATACAGTCTTACTTTAAAGGTATTTTAAGTAAAACAAAATTTACATAAACGAGTAAATTTCCCATCAACAAATGGTTTGAATGCTGGGCTAGCAGCTGAGAATATTAAAAACAATAATGCAGATATTTTAAAAACCTAAAATTTTCTTTGCTTTAAAACGACTAGTATAAAATTATAAAAAATATTCGTTTTTCTTGACAAGATTTTTTTTTGGTAAAACTGGTAAAATCTTATGTTTTTCATTAAAATATTTTTTGACGTAATTTAATGTTTTTTTCTGGTAGATCAAAGGCTGGACTATTGAAAAACATAAAAAAACGAAAATCAAAATTTTCAGTCAAAACTATCATTATACAGTCTTACTTTAAAGGTATTTTAAGTAAAACAAAATTTACATAAACGAGTAAATTTCCCATCAACAAATGGTTTGAATGCTGGGCTAGCAGCTGAGAGAATATTAAAAACAATAATGCAGATATTTTAAAAACCTAAAATTTTCTTTGCTTTAAAACGACTGGTAATTATAAAAAATATTTATTCTTGTTGACAAGATTTTTATTTTATTTTTTTGGTAAAACCTGGTGAAATCTTATGTTTTCATTAAAATAATTTTTGACGTAATATAATATTTTTTCTGGTAGATCAAGGGCTGAACTATTGAAAAACAAAAAAAACGAAAATCGAAATTTTCAGTTAAAACTATCATACCTTAAAATACCTTAAAATAATCCTGAAAAAATAATAACATTATAATTACAGAACTCTTTATAATTTAAGAAAGGCAAGTTTGAGAGCAGATATACAATTTTCAAAAATTAAAATTAAATATTTATAATCATTGTAGAATCATCATTTATATCTCATTTTAAAGCGTGAATTTCAAATATTGTTGTTGTTTAGGTCATCAGCCGAAAGGCTGGTTTGAACCCGTAGAGGTTTTACTAAGTAAAACGAGGAGTGAGGTGGTTTACCATTGCTTTCCTCACTGAATGGAAAAGTATGCTTATCAGCATGCCGGGCCCTCTGAAAAGCACATATTTTCCACTCTGCAAATGACACCTTCACTTCATTCACCACAGGGTCTGGCTGTATAATGAAATTCATTACTTTCAGAGGAGGTAACTCTGATTAGTGTCACAATACACCTCTACCTCTTCTGTTCTTAAATGATTCAGTCATTTAGTACATATTGAGTGTCAAATTATTTACACTCAATCTGTTCGTTGCAGGGCTAAAATAAATAGTTATGTTTCTTATCACATGTTCAGCCAATTAAATGACTGAATCATTTAAGAACAGAAGAGGTAGAGGTGTATTGTGACACTAATCAGAGTTATCTTCTCTGAAAGTAATGAATTTCATTATACAGCCAGACCCTGTGGTGAATGAAGTGAAGGTGTCGTTTACAGAGTGGAAAATATGTGCTTTTCAGAGGGCCCGGCATGCTGATAAGCGTACTTTTCTACTCAGTGAGGAAGGCAATGGTAAACCACCTCACTCCTCGTTTTACTTAGTAAAACCTCTAGAGGTTCAAACCAGCCTTTTGGCTGATCACCTAAACAACAATCATTGTAGAACTATCATTTATATCTCATTTTAAAGCGTGAATTTCAAATATTATTCTAGGCTAAATAACTGAAAATCGATTTTTTTTTTTCATTACGGACTCCCCTTAACCCTTTTAATCCCAAATTTTTAAACTTAACAGAAAAAAAATCACAGAAAAACAATTATAAAAAAAATAAAAAAAATAAATTTTTTTTTAAGAAACGCTATTATTTAACAATGATTCAAATAAAAAATGAACTAAAAAGAAAAAATTAAAAAAATTACAGACATTACTGTTACAAATAAAAGCGTGGCGCATTTTATTGTAAAATATTCGTTGTATAAAAATGCGCCACGCTTTTATTTGTAACAGTAATGTCTGTAATTTTTTTTGTAATTTTTTTTATTTTTTCTTTTTAGTTTATTTTTTATTTGAATCATTGTTAAATAATAGCGTTTCTTAAAAATTTTTTTTATTTTTTTTATAATTGGTTTTCTGTGATTTTTTTTGTAATTTTTTTTTGTAAATTTTTTTTATTTTTTTATTTTTAGTTACTTTTTTTAAGTAACTGTTAAATTTAAGCGTTTTTTAAATTTTTTAAATTTTTTTGAAATTTTTTTGTAATTTTTTTTTACAAACACCTATTGTCATCGAAGATAAACAAGTGTGCAAAGTTTGATTCATATTGATACGGTAGAAGTAATAAAATTTTAAGTTGCCAGATTTGATGGATCCAAGAGTAAGTTATTTTGTAATAATAAAAGCGTTTAAAAAAAATTTTTTTGTAAATTTTTTTTTATGACAGCGTATTGTCATCGAAGATAAACAAGTGTGCTAAGTTTCATTCATATTGATACAGTAGAAGTATTAAAATTTTAAGTTGCAAGATTTTATGGATCCATGAGTAAGTTAAATAAAAGCGTTTAAAAATATGTGTATATTGTTTCATACATTTTACTGATATTTAAGTGTAATAAAATCACTTTTAGACCTTTAACCCTTTTGATGGCCTGACAAAAAAGTGTGACACGTTCGTCCCATTAGGATTTGATGGTATGAAAGTTTCCAACAATAAGAATACAAAGTTAATTCATGTTCACGCTTCCTAAACAAAATATAATATTCCCTTACTTAGATTTGTAGCAAAAAGAACTAAGTATGATTTTAATATTATTGAAGACTTCAAAAATGTAACAATTAAAAAATATTGGTAAAATGGATAAAATCACTATTTAGGAACAGTTTAAAAAATATACTTGTACATACACACAACATATTCGAAGAAATGTTACTTTATTTTAGTAAATGAACACAAACTTCTAAAACTAAAATTAACTTTAAAAAGGAAATTAATGGTTGCCTCCGTGGCGCAATGGTCACCATACTACAATACAAAGCAGAGGTCTCAGGTTCGAATCCTGGCTAGGGTACAGAAAATTATTACATTTCACACTCGGTATTCTTTAATCCAAAGTTGTCTCTAACATCTAAAATTTTCAGGTCTGTTATTTCACTCCAATATGACTTTTATGTCACACTGGGTTAGAAAGCGTAAAAGGTATTTTAAGTAAAAAGACAAAAATTCTTACCTTTTTATGAAATTTATGAAATTGAATGAAGTTGGGTTTCAGTTGTGGTTGTATGCTGGATTGAATGAAGTTGTTTCCTGTAAGTGTTGGAGAGCGCAAATGTTTTGCGGGAGTTTGGCGTACAGTAAGAAAGATAGGAACCGTTCGCTAACTATATACGTTAGTCCTGTTCCATATGGAACCTCCCTCTCGTTCCCCCTTTTATCCCCAAAGTGCCCCCTCCATTTAGTTACTTACTCCCTACTCTATTCAATGTTCTATCCCTACTATCCCAGTTTTAATTTCCCCCTTTCCTCTTTCGTAACATATTTTCCATAACTCACTCCTTCTTTTAACTTTTCCGTGCAACAATTAATATAACTATAATAAATAATTATTTATTATAGTGTTATTAATTGTGTGTTTTTATATTATTATTATTATTATTATATATAATATATATATTATATACATGCCCAAAATGGGCAGGTGGAGTGTTATTTTAATTGCACTCTATCTGTTTGGTCCAGGGCTAAAAAAAATAGTTCTGTTTCTTATCACATAGTCAGCCACTTATATGACTGATTTATTTAATAACAGAAGAGGTAGAGGTGTATTGGGACACTAATCAGAGTTATCTCCTCTGAGAGTAATGAATTTCACTATGCAGCCAGACCCTGTGGTGAATGAAGTGAAGGTGTCATTTGCAGGGTGGAAAGTGAGTGCTTTTCGGAGGGCCTGGCATGCTGATAAGCATACTCTTTCAACTCAGTGAGGAAGGCAATGGTAAACCACCTTCCTCCTCGTTTTTACTTAGTAAAACCTCTAGAGGTTCAAACCAGCCTTTTGGCTGTTGACCTAAACAACAACATATTATATACAGTAAAACCTCACTAATTCGGACTAATTGGGAGGAAGTGAAGTCCGAATTATCGCGAATATTTGTTTACATCTAAAAATTGAATAATTTAGGCAATTAAAATTAAATAATAAACGTTACTTGTCTGAAATATCGATGTTTAAGAATTTACAGTACAGTATATTGAAAAATAACAAAGTTAAAAGTATAAAAATATTTACGGCAGTAAAAATATTGTTAAATAATAAATTTCCAGTGTAAAATGATATTTAATTAAAACACTGTACTTACGTACCGATTATTTGGCACTTGTTGAAGTAGAGGCTTGACAAATATCCTCAGGGATCATTTGAGGTTGCTTAGAAAAAAAACTTATTTTTTTCTGTGATTCTTTGCTACACTGTTTTCTTATAACTGGTTGGCGCATCTCTCTTAGGACGAGATAGTAGTCATTGAATTCCGGATTGAAGTCTGCAAATTCAATAAGTTCGTCTATGTGGTTTCTCACTTCACTAGCTTAAATTGTGAAACGTTTTCTTCACTGAGTAGCCAATAATGTATTACAGGATGAAACAATTTTTATTAGACAGTTAAAAGCTATTATTTTTTGAAGTAGCACTTTATTCATTTTTAACTAAAAAACTTCTAAAAAATTGAAAAAGCTGCTCTTCTTGGAGTAGTCCGAAATATCGCGAATTCGGAATTAGTGAGGTTTTACTGTATTAATATAATATAATATATATTATAGAATTAATAAATTCTAAAATATAGTTAAAAATTCTCTAATTCGAATGTGTTTTATTGATATTTATTCGACTTCGGGCGGTTCGATTCACAGAAGTAAAAAATTGGTGTGAAACACTCACACAACTTTATCTTACCAATGCAAATAATGAACAATATACCCTAACACTTGTTATAAAACATTAGTAATAAACAAAAAAAAACTAACCTTAATAAACAAATTTTTAATTTCGTACACGCTGAAAGAATATAATCGTGTATGTTGTGTTAAAATTTCAAAATTTTTTGGTCAATTAATTAAAGTCGAGTTACACGCCTCTAAACGCATGAAATTTGGTCTATTTGTTATCCAACCTCGATATGGCAACTTTAAAACATCATTTAAAAATCTGGTGTGAAACACTCACACAACTTTCTCTTGCCAATGCAAATAATTAACAATATAACCCAATATTAGTAATAAAACATTAGAAATAACTAAAAAACTAACCTCAAAAAACATAACGTTATTTTAATCATGAGTGACAGGCGCAAAATGAAAATCAACCTCAGTTTAGCTTAACAATACGGAAAATCGCTCATTCACGCTAATTTAGGCACTGTACAAAAAAATGTTTAAAATAAAAGTTGTAGATCTCTTAATTTCCTATAAATTTTATTTTATACATTTTTGTCGTAAAATGCATACTAAGGCCGAAATCTTAAGAAAATCGATTTTTCACACGTTTTCGTGAGAAAAAAACAGAAAATTGCTAATTACTGCTAAACTAAGCGTTACACAAAAAATGTTTGAAATAAAAATTGTAGAATTTTTAATTCTCTACAACTTTTATTTTATAAAGTTTTGCGCTAAATTGCATAATAAAGCCGTAATCTTAAAAAAACTATGTTTTTACGCGAAAACAGCCTCACCAAGAATTTCAGCAAACATGGCGCCTACCCTATCTTGTAGAGCATAAAAAAATGAGTAAACCTGGCGATTTTTAAAAAAATCGTAGGACCAGTTTTTGAGAAAATCGCAAAAAAGTGAAAAATTACACGAATAAACTACTTCTTTCGGTTGACCGATTTTGATGAAAATGTTCGTGTCGGGTCCGGTAGTGGGATGTAACATAAGTTTTAAGTTTCAAGTTCGTACCATGTTCCGTTCTTGAGATATTCTGTACACACACACACACACACACACACACACACACACACACACACACACACACACACACACACACACACACACACACACACACACACACACACACACACACACACACACACACACACACACACACATATACGCGCACACACACACACACACACACACACACACACATACACACACACACACACACACACACACACACACACACACACACACACACACACACACACACACACACACACACACACACACACACAGACCAATCGCTAAAAACATGTTTTTTGGGTTCAGGGGGTCTGAAAACGTATAGATCCGGTGAAAACTCTTATTTCGAAAAATCGACATGAAAACAATACTATCCTTCCTATATATTCATATAGGCAAGAGAAAGTAAAAATAGGGACAAATATAGCTCAATGTAGTATGTTGTTGTTTAGGTCATCAGCCAAAAAGCTGGTTTGAACCTGTAGATGTTTTACTAAGTAAAACGAGGAGTGAGGTGGTTTACAATTGCCTTCCTCACTGAATGGAAAAGTATGCTTATCAGCATGCCGGGCCCTCTTAAAAGCACATACTTTCCACTCTGCAAATGACACCTTCACTTCATTCACCACAGGGTCTGGCTGTATAATGAAATTCATTACTTTCAGAGAAGATAACTCTGATTAGTGTCTTTTACACCTCTACCTCTTCTGTTCCTAAATGATTCAGTGATTTAATTGGCTGATAATGTGATAAGAAACAGAACTATTTATTTTAGCCCTGCAACGAACAGATTGAATGTCAATAATTTGACACTCCACTTTTCTGTTATGGGCGTAATACTACTACATCATCGGTGAATCTCAGCATTTTTATTGTTTCTCTTTGAATTTTATTCCTGCGTCAAATTTCCCATTCATTTCATTTATAGCCTCTTTTATATACAAGTTAAAAAGTAGTGGTGACAAAGAACAACCTTGTCGTACACCTTTTCTTACAGCAGCATCTTTTTCGTACCCCTCAATTCTCAAAACAGCCGTTTAATTCTTATACAGGCTGTAGATTACTTATTTGTTATAAACTTATTGATACAAAATAATTATGCTGTTGCATGGGCAAACTGACATGGGCCACCTGGTATGTATATATACCGGGTGATTCACGAAGATATGCAGAAGTTTTGGGAACCCATTGTACATGTAAAATTAATGAAAAAAGTTTATATAAACATGGTTCCGGAAATGCTTCGGTACTGAGTTACGGCTAGCGAAAGATTTCGCCCGGATTTCAGCTCACCAGGGGAATGAGGTCTTCCTGAAATTCTGGTAAGGTGGATTAAGGGGCGAATTCAATCGTTTCTTATGGTTTTTGACCTGATAAATTGAATAAAACTGGTCCCAGAGCTGTAAGTTAAATAATTTTTGAGAAAACCAGTGTCAAATGCAAAAATGGAGTGAAAAAAACACATTTTTTTATCTTTATTTTTCCGGTTAATTTTACTTTGTACTATTATGAATAAAAATTCATTCAATCAAACATCTATTCGCTTTCTGTGTACTTTATTTACACCGGTTTGTTCAGAATAAAATTTTCTACATGTTTTATTGTAAAATTTTAACTGTTTCTTGGTGAAATAAAGTTATTCTTGCCCAAAGATGAAAAAATGTGTTTTCACTCAATTTTTGCATTTGACACTGGTTTTCTTAAAAACTATTTAACTTACAGTTCTGGGACCTGTTTTATTCAAATATCATGTCAAAAACCATAAGAAACGATTGAATTCGGTCTTTAATCTACCTTACCAAAATTTCAGGAAGACCTCATTTCACCTGGTGAGCTGAAATCCGGGCGAAACTTTCGCTAGCCGTAACTCGGAAACGAAGCATTTCCGGACCCATGTGTATATAAACTTTTTTCATTATTTTTACATGTACAATGAGCTTCTAAAGTTTCTGCATATCTTCGTGAGTCACCCTGTATATATAATATATAAAATAGAGAAAACGGAATTAAAATGATTTGACAGATTTACATGTTGGATATTGAAGCAAAATATGTACAAAGTGTTTCAGATTTTAGAGACTGGACTCAGTAGGCCTACGATGTAACCAGAACTACAATAACAGTGAGTACACTTTGAACTCGCATTTCAGATTCACGACACACACAAACTGTATGAATTTAATAGATCTATCTTTGTTACATGTTACTCTATAAACAAACAAATTTCTCTCTCACTCATTCTCTCTCTCTCTCTCCCCTAACATACATTCTGCCATTAACCCGTATTCTATTATACCCAATTTGTTGAGACCCATTTGGGTCTATCCATTATGAATGCAGAGCGATTGCTTTCAGCACTCCTTCTGAATTATAAACACTTTTAAATACATTTTCTATCCTCATGTATTTATAATTATTTTAAACAAAATGTATTTATCCAAAATGTATTCGTCTGTTGTCTTACATTTTTACCCTCTCTTAACTATATAAATATATAGGAAGTGAAGTATTGTTTTCATGTCATTTTTCAAAATAGAGTTTTCACCTAATATAGGCTGCACGTTTTCAGACCCCCTGAAGCCAAAAAACATGTTTTAGCGATTGATTTGTGTGTGTATGTTTGTGTGCGCAAGCGCGTGTGTTTTAACAAAATATCCACTATAAATGCAGAGCGATCGTTTTCAAAACTCCTTCTGAATTACAGTCACTTTTAAATACATTTTCTATCTTCATGTATTTATAATTATTTTAAACAAAAAGTATTCGTCCAGGTCTGTTGTCTTATATTTTTATTTTCTCTTGCCTATATGAATATATAGGAAGGAAAGTATTGTTTTCATGTAATTTTTCGAAATCGAGTTTTCACTTAACATACTCGTTTTCAGACCCCCTGAAGCCAAAAAACATGTTTTTAGTGATTGGTCTGGTTTTGTGTGTCTGTGTGTGTGTGTCTGTGTGTGTGCGAGTGCGCGTGCGTGCGGGCACGTGTGGTTTAACAAAATATCTCATGAACGGAGTTGAAACTTCGAACTTAAGTTAGGTACTAACGGGTGTTTTATTAAGGACGTAACCCTGATTATAAGAAGATAGAAGTAATACATCGGTAAATTTTCTCTCCCCCAAGCGGTATGTTGGCAACAGTGTATTCAAGGCCAACTATCTAAGACAGTTAAAATGTTCCAGTCAAGCATTAGTGTGGTGACAGCAGTCGTTTCGTTATATTGTGTCAGCAATGGTTTTTTCCAAGGAAGAACCGGGTGTCTTATTAAGAACGCAACCCCTAATTATAAGAAGATAGAAGTAATACGTCGGTAAATTTTCTGTCCCCCAATCGGTATGTTGGCAACAGTGTATTCAAGGCCAACTACCTAAGACAGTTAAAATGTTCCAGTCAAGCATTAGTGTGGTGACAGCAGTCGTTTCGTTATATTGTGTCAGCATTGGGTTTTTCCAAGGAAGAACCGGGTGTTTTATTAAGGACGTAACCCTGATTATAAGAAGATAGAAGTAATACATCGGTAAATTTTCTCTCTTCCAATCGGTATGTTGGCAACAGTGTACTCAAGGCCAACTACCTAACACAGTTAAAATGTTCCAGTCAAGCATAAGTGTGGTGACAGCAGTCGTTTCGTTATTATTGTGTCAGCATTGGGTTTTTCCAAGGAAGAACCGGGTGTTTTATTAAGGACGTAACCCTGATTATAAGAAGATAGAAGTAATACATCGGTAAATTTTCTGTCCACCAATCGGTATGTTGGCAACAGTGTACTCAAGGCCAACTACCTAACACAGTTAAAATGTTCCAGTCAACCATTAGCGTGGTGACAGCAGTCGTTTCGTTATATTGTGTCAGCAATGGTTTTTTCGAACCGGGTGTTTTATTAAGAACGCAACCCTATGTTAAAAGCCACAATCTACAGCATATTTTTATATTCCGTACTTTACAAATTATTAATTAATCTAAATCATTATTTTACAAATGAATAGCAAATTGCAATGAAAACATTGTATTATTTCTATTTTCTTATAATCAGGGTTGCGTCCTTAATAAAACACCCGTTAGGCCCTACTACCCGGCATGAACATTTTTATCAAAATCGGTCAATCGAAAGTAGTTGTTTATTCGTGTAGTTTTTCAATTTTTGGGACTTTCTCAAAAATGGCTCGTACGGATTTTTTAAAAAATTGCCTCATTTACTACATTTTTATGCTCTACAAGATAGGGTACTGCCCATGACAGACAGGTGGAGTGTCAAATTATTTACACTCAATCTGTTCGTTGCAGGGCTAAAATAACTAGTTCTGTTTCTTATCACATGGTCAGCCAATTAAATGACTGAATCATTTAAGAACATAAGAGGTAGAAGTGTAAAAGACACTAATCAGAGTTATCTCCTCTGAAAGTAATGAATTTCATTATACAGTTGGACCGTGTTGTGAATGAAGTGAAGGTGTCATTTGCAGAGTGGAAAATATGTGGTTTTCAGAGGGCCTGGCATGCTGATAAGTGTACTTTTCCATTCAGTGAGGAAGGCATAAGGTAAACCACCTCACTCGTCGTTTTACTTAGTAAAACCTCTACACGTTCAAACCAGCCTACAGGCTGATCACCTAAACAACAACACAAGATAGGGTAAGCGCCGTGCATGCTGAAATTTTTGCAAAAGCTGTCCTGTCGTAGTAAAAGGTTTATTTTAAGATTGCGGCATTATTCTGCATTTTAGGGCAAAACTGTTGCCACCGCCACCCCTTGTAATTAATCATTTGCTGTGTTGCCGGCCTTCAATACTTCTTCCGGCCTTTGTCGGCGCGGTAGGCTCTTTGACGGCATACTGACAAACCTTTCGGCTGCGCACCGCAGAGGCCTTTGTCATCAAGGCCAAGCCAGTAGCCGCTCTCTACCAAAGCGCTCTCAGCGACTATATAAAGAGCGCTGCGCTGAGCCGAGCGATTCAATACCGATCCAGACCCAGAGAGCTTCACTTCCGATCCAGACCGGAGACAAGACGTCCACCACGGCACACGGCTGCCGGACTCCAGCGAAAACTAATCGACGACCCCACAAAAGAGAAGATGATACTTCCGCTCGCCAACCCGTCACCGTAAGCCGTTGACCGGACCGTCATCGCCCGCTGACGCGAGCGATGCCCACAGCGGTCCCTCGACCGAGCCTTACGCCCACCGGACCCGACGAAGCAGCCATCGACGCTCTACTGCGGCGGAAAAAGAGAGTATCTTCGCTGGACGACGACACGCCGTGTCGCCCAGCTCCTCGACCGCCACGACGACTTCGACCGCCGCCTCTCCAAGAGGACCACCGCTTAAACGGCCCTTTTCAGGGCCACCAAACTAATAAGGTTTGCCACTTAATGTCGCCGTCCAAAGACACTGTATACGCCTATAATGAAATTTGAAGATAATTTCCAAAAACTACAACTTTAATTCAAACATTTCTTTATATAACGCTTAATTTAGCGGTAATTAGAGATTTTTTGTTTTGTCATGAAAATCTGTAAAAAAATTGCATTTTTTTAAAAATTGTTTAAAAAGAACTGCTTACGATAGTCCTTGAAAGATTTTGTTCAGGGGTCTGAAAACGTAAGGATCCGGTGAAAACTCAATTTGTAAAAATCGATATAAAACAATACTTTCCTTCTGTATACATTCATAATATAAAGCAAGAGAAAGTTAAAAGAAAGAAATAAAAAATTTCCCGTATAACAATTCTTTTTTACTCAACGATAAATTTCCGGGAAATAAAAATTGTTGAAAATTCACACGTAAGAAAAAGTTTAAACAGATTAACTTTGGATTAAATAAATATTTACATGTAGTGTTTTGCGAATAAAACAAAAAAAAAGTCTGGTGTGAAACACTCACACGACTTTCTCTTGCCAATGCAAATAATTAACAATAAACCTAACATTAGTAATAAAACATTAGAAATAAACAAAAACTAACCTCAAAAAACATAACCTTATTTTAATCATGAGTAAAAGACGCAAAATGAAAATCAACCTTATTTTAGCTTAAAAATATGGAAAATCACTCTTTCACGCTAAACTACTCTCTGTAGAGAAAAATGCTCTAAATAAAAGTTGCAGATCTTTTAATTTTCTATAAATTTGATTGTATACACTTGGTCGTAATATGCATACTAAGGCCGAAATCTTTAAAAAAATCGATTTTCACACGTTTTCGTGAGAAAAAAAACAGAAAATCGCTAAACTAAGCGTTATACAAGAAAATGTTGGAAATAAAAGTTATAGGATTTTACATTTCCTGCAACTTTTATTATATAATATTTTGCGCTAAAATGCATATTAAAGCCGCAATCTTAAAAAAACAATGTTTTTACGTGAAAACAGCCTCACCAAGAATTTCAGTAAACATGGCGCTTACCTTATCTTGTAGAGCATAAAGCATTAAGTAAACCAGGCGATTTAAAAAAAAATCGTGGGACCAGTTTTTGAGAAAATCGCAAAAAAGTGAAAAATTACACGAATAAAGTACTACTTCCGGTTGACCGATTTTGATGAAAATGTTCGTGTCGGGTCCGGTAGTGGTATGTAACATAAGTTTCAAGTTTCAAGTTCGTACGATGTTTCCGTTCTTAAGATATTTTGTAGCCTATACACACAGACCAATCGCTAAAAACATGTTTTTTTGGATTCAGGGGATCTGAAAACGTATAGATCCGGTGAAAACTCGATTTCTTTTTAATCGACATAAAAATAATACTTTCCTTCCTATATATTCATGTAGGCAAGAGAAAGTAAAAGTTTTGGTTGTACGCTTAAGAAATTCATGGCATATTTTTATTGGGAAAGATTACGGATGATATTGATAAAGATTTTTACTTTCTCTTGCCTATATGAATATATAGGAAGGAAAGTATTGTTTTCATGTCGATTTTTCGAAATCGAGTTTTCACCGGATCTATACGTTTTCAGACCCCCTGAACCCAAAAAACATGTTTTTAGCGATTGGTCTGTGTGTGTGTGTGTCTGTGTGTGAACAGAATATCTCAAGAACGGAACATCGTACGAACTTGAAACTTGAAACTTAAGTTACATACCACTACCGGACGCGACACGAACATTTTCATCAAAATCGGTCAACCGGAAGTAGTAGTTTATTCGTATGATTTTTCAGTTTTTTGCGATTTTCTCAAAAACTGGTCCTACGATTTTTTTTAAAATCGCCTATTTTACTCAATTTTTTATTCTCTACAAGATAGGGTAGGCGCCATGTTTGCTGAAATTCTCGGTGAGGCTGTTTTCACGTAAAAACGTTGTTTTTTTAAGATTACGGCTTTAATATAAATTTTAGCGCAAAAACTTATATAATAAAAGTTGTAGAAAATTTAAAAACCTACAACTTCTGTTTTAAACATTTTTTGTATGACGCTTAGTTTAGCGGTAATTAGCGATTTTCTGTTTTTTTTCTCACGAAAACGTGAGAAAAATCGATTTTTTTAACATTTCGGTCTTAGTATGCATTTTACGACAAAAGTGTATATAATTAAATTTATAGAAAATTAAAAGATCTACAACTTTTATTTAGAGCATTTTTCTCTAAAGAGCCTAGTTTAGCGTGAAAGCGTGATTTTCCGTATTTTTAAGCCAAACTGAGTTCGATTGTCATTTTGCGTCATTCACTCGTGATTAAAATAAGGTTATGTGTTTGAGGTTAGTTTTTGTTCATTTCTAATGTTTTAATACTAATGTTAGGTTTATTGTTAATTATTTGCATTGGCAGGAGAAAGTTGTGTGAGTGTTTCACACCAGATTTATGGTTCTAGTTTAGTTAGGTTATCAATGTTAGGGGTATACCATAAATAAACATAACCTTTTGAAGAAGAGTTTTAGTGTCAGTAGGCGTCGCCTCATGTGCGTGGATACACAACGCACATTGCACATCGCACATTGCACATAGGCCTACACTCATGTACATAATATAGACGTCATCGGTTCACTAACCTACAATCTATAAATCGATTGGCAACTGTTAAATTCTTTCTAGGTTTATTATTATTAATCTTACATCTATTCTCTCTCTCCTCCATCTCTCTTATCACTCACTCTCGTTCCTTGTTCTCCTTTTTCCACTTTTCACTCTCCTGTCCCTTCTCCTCTCTATTCTCACTCCCCCTCTATCACTCTTTTATCACTCCCACCTCATCCCTCTCTCTTATCACCCCCCTCACTTTTCTCACCGTCCACTCTTCTTTTTCTACCTCTCACTCTTCTTCCATCTATTCCCCTTTTATCACTCTCCTCTCCCATTCTTCTAATTTCTCTTTCCTTCCCTCTCTATGACTCATCTCTCTCTTTTCTTAATACCGGCCGCATTGGCGTAGTTGGTAACGTGCTCGCCTCTCATCATGCGGTCTTGGGTTTGAATCCCATTCAGGCACGGCATATTTTCATACGTTACAAAAAAAATCATTCCATCCTTCACCTTCTGCATTAGCAGTAATTGCAGAACAGTCAGACGTTAAAAAAAAATCTCAATCACTTTATCTCTCTTTTCTCTCTCACCCACTCACTCTCTCTCACTCTCTCTCCCCCTCTCTCTCTCACACACTCACTCACACACATGCGCGCGCACATACACACACACACATACACACACACAGACCAACCGCTAAAAACATATTTTTTGGGTTGAGGGGGTCTGAAAACGTGTAGGTCCGGTGAAAACTCGATTTTTTAAAATCGACATGAAAACAATACTTTTCTTCCTATGTACAATATTCATATTGGCAAGAGTAAAATTAGGTTATAATAAAAATTAGGTTATGTTTTTTGAGGTTATTTTTTTTTTGTTTATTTCTAATGTTTTATTACTAATGTTAGGTTATATTGTATTGGGAAGAGATAGTCGTGTGAGTGTTTCACACAAGATTTTTTAAAATGTGAGTGGAAACAATAGTTTGTTCCCGTACGCAAAACGGGTGAATAGGTCATGACTAAATTACCAGCTGTAGGTATAATATATTTTGGTTTCTAAAACACTCGAATAAACTACTACTTTTGGTTAATCAATTTTGATGAAAATTGTCGTGTCAGGTCCGGTAGTAATGTCTAACTTAAGTTTCAAGTTCGTACGATGCTCCGTTCTTCAGATATTCTGTTCACACACACACGCACCCATCACGCACACACACACACACTCAGACTAATCGCTAAAAACATGTTTTTTTTTGGGTTCAGGGGGTCTGAAAACGTGTAGATTTGGTGAAAACTCGTTTCTTAAAATCGACTTGATAACAATACTTTCTTTCTATATATTCATATAGGCAAGAGAAAGTAAAAATTAGATTATGTTTTTTGAGGTTAATTTTTTTGTTTATTTCTAATGTTTTATTAGTAATGTTAGGTTATATTATATTGGAAAGTGAAAGTCGTGTGTGAGTGTTTCACACCAGATTTTTTAAAATGTAAGTGGAAACAATAGTTTGTTCCCGTACGCTAAACAGGTGAATAGCTCATGACTTAATTACCAGCTGTAGGTATCATATATTGTGGTTTCTAAAACACCCCACGGGGATGAGTATATTGTGCGATTCTAGTTTTAAGTTAGCTTCAATTTCAGTAGACGCTTTAACCTGTTTTATGTTTACTATAAATTACTTCTACTTATAACATATTTTTCTCTCATAATAAAATTAATTAAACAAAATATATAATTTTTTCATTTAGTTTTCCAATCGGAATCTAAAAGAATATTATATATGAATTTTTTTATGGTACATAAAATTTTGTTATGCATTTAAACAGCTTTTATTCAGAACAATTTTTTTAAGTTAACAATTTTATAATATGTATTTGTTTGAGTAATGTGTTGGAATAGGCTATATGTTTTTATAACTTATGATAGAAAAGGACAAATACAAGGTGTTTAAAAATCAAATCTAAACCGTGTATTCACGGATATACACGTTTTCAGTTCCTCTGAACTCAAAAAAACCGTTTTCAGCGATCGCTTTCTCGCACCCTCCTCACTCTCTCACACTCTCTTTCGCTCTCTCTCTCTCTCTTCTCACAAACACACAAGCGCGCGCGGTTACTGTACTAGACGGTATCGGTCACGCGCCGGATTAGGTATGGTTTACACGTGATATTGGTTTTAATTTTAATAATTTTTCGTTTGCGGCATGAAGTTTTCTTTAAGTAACTTCCATGTGCAGGAACAAGCGGTAGTCAGACGGTGCCAAGTCCGGGCTGTAGGGCGGGTGATCGAACTGCTCCCAACGAAATTGTCGAACCAATGTTTGAGTGTCACCAGCGGTATGGGGCCGAGCATTGTCATGGAGCAACAAAATTCCGTTACTGAGTATTCCTCTCCGTTTGTTTTGAATTGCCCGCCTTAGTTTTCTTAAGGTTTCGCAATACCTTGCCGCATTAATGGTTTCACCTCTTGGGAGAAAATCAATCAGCAAAACACCTTTCCGATCCCAAAAGACAGTGCACATGATTTTTTGTGCAGACATTGTCGTCTTGAATTTTTGTTTCTTCGGGGATTGCATGTGTCACCACTCCATTGGCTGCTGTTTAGATTCCGGTGTGACATGACGGACCCAGGTTTCATCGCCTGTCACAATTTTGTTTAAAAAATCCTCACCATCATCACTGTACCGTGTGAGAAAAGTCAAAGCACTTCCGAGTCTCTTGGTTTCTTGCACGTCAGTGGCGGGAAACTTCTACAAAGAGGGTATAGACAAATTGATCACCCACTACAACAATTGTTTCAACATCGGTGGAAACTATGTTAAAAAAATAGTTTAAGGTTCGGGGTTTCATGTAGAAATAAAATTGTGTTGAAAAAAAATTGTTTTACTTGTTTTTTTTAAAAACGGTACTTACTTTCTGAACACGCCTCGTAACTAATATTATAAGAAAAGTTTTTTTCCCATACACTAGTTAATAGAGTTTACCTTTGTTCTGAAAGTTACGGTTATTAGGAATTATTAAAACTTACATTGTTTTGTCACCGGATGGCGACATTCAGTGGCAAACCTTATTAGTTTGGTGGCCCTGAAAAGGGCCGTTTAAGCGGTGGTCGTCTTGGAGAGGGGTTGGTCGTAGTCGTCGTGGCGGTCGAGGAGCTGGGCGACACGGCGTGTCGTCGTCCAGCGGAGACGTCATCTTCTTCCCTGGCAGTAGTGCGTCGATGGCTGCTTCTTTGGGTCCGGTGGGCGTAAGGCTCGGTCGAGGGACCGCTGTGGGCATCGCTCGCGTCAGCGGGCGATGACGGTCCGGTCGACGGCTTACGGTGACAGGTCGGCGCGCGGAAGCAGCATCTTCTCTCTTGCGGGGTCGTCGATTAGTCTTCGCTGGAGTCCGGCAGCCATGGTGGACGTCTTGTCGTTGTCTGGGTCGGAAGCGGTGAGCCGGCGTGGTGGAAGCGGAGCCCGAAGAGTGACGGCTCGGCTACCGGGTTCAAACCTAGCCTTCCCTCAGCAGCAGTTGGGTCCCCACTGCAGCAAGACAGTGGTGGCCCCCAGAGCCCCGCAGTGTCGGGTTGGCGTAGGCCGTCTGCCGATAGCGCGGCTCTCTCCGAGCCGGCGAATGCTGACCGGTGCGGGAATCGGTAGCGTAGACCAGGGATGGTGCGTCCGGTCTCGGCTGGGCTCGTCCTCTTCTGTCTTGATTAGAAGTGAATCCCTCTGTGTCTTGATCGGAATTTAATCTCTGCTCAGTGCAGCACTCGTTATATAGCTGCCGGGAGCGCTATGGTAGAGAGCGGCTACTGGCTTGGCCTTGATGACAAAGGCCTCTGTCGGTGCGGAGCCGAAAGGTTTGTCGGTATGCCGTCAAAGGCCGGCAACACAGTAAATGATTAATTAGAAGGGGTGGCGGTGTCACACTGTACAAAAGCAACAACAAAACAAGATGGTAGCGTACGCTGGAATGAATCCTTACCACATTCATCTATCTCACAAAGCAAATGGTCCCAGCGCGCTAATTTCAAAATGTGGATAGCCTACTTACCAGAGAACATCTATAAAACCGTAAAATGCCAATAAGGTTCAACTGCATAGCTTATTCTTTAAAAAAATTGACCTTATTGCCAGTGGTAAGTATACCTACCACTGACCTATAAAGGGTTGTTGTTGTTTAGGTCATCAGCTGAAAAGCTGGTTTGAACCTGCAGAGGTTTTACTAAGTAAAACGAGGAGTGAGGTGGTTTACCATTGCCACAACTCACTGAATGGAAAAGTATGCTTATCAGCATGCCGGGCCCTCTGAAAAGCACAAATTTTCCACTCTGCAAATGACACCTTCACTTCATTCACCACAGGGTCCAACTGTATAATGAAATTCATTACTTTCAGAGGAGATAATTCTGATTAGTGTCACAGCACACCTCTACCTCTTCTCTTATTAAATGATTCAGTCATTTAATTGGGTGACCATGCGATAAGAAACAGAACAATTTATTTTAGCCCTGCAATGAACAGATTGAGTGTAAATAATTTGACACTCCACCTGTCTGTTATGGGCAGTAAAATTAGGTTACCCATTTTGAAACACCCTGTATTAAATGAAAGGGTTGAAATATGAGAACTGTTAAAGAAGGGAAGGTTTCAGGGAGAACAGATTATATTATCATGTACGACATAAAAACATAAAAAAGCATAAAAATTTAAAACTGAATGCTATAATATTTTGTAATAAATATGGTAAGTTGAAAATGGAGAAAATACATGCAGTAGTATTTTTATGAGTTTAAGATTTATGGACGTAAAATAATGATAAATGAATGAGATTTTTAAATATCTCATAAACTGTTTGTCTATTGTTCCATAAAGTAATGACTTATTGTTGTCTCATTATGTAAAGCTTATTTCAATAATTAATGTTAAATGTTTTAACACAGTCGTTATCAATCTTTCAGGCACTGCCCCCCCCCCCCCGATTTTTATCCCCCCACCATTATAAGTGGTGAAAACAAATCGTATCCTTTTTTTTATTCCTAATAATATGTGTAGGTTGCAATCTGTTCAATTTAGAACAATAAGCAACCCAATGAGATGAGGATGATGTGTATGACGTGTAAATGAGACTGTGTAGTCTTGTACAGACTCAGGCCGGCCATTCCTGAGAGAGTATGGTTAATTAAACCCCAACCATCAAAGTACACCGGTAACCACTGTCTAGCATTCAAATCCGTATAAAAGTAACTACAGTGCAGCCTCTCTAAGTTTGCTCCTAATGTAAACAAATAATGACGTCACTGAGCATGCGCATTATATAAAAATGTGTACACGCTGATTAAAAAGTAACAACAAAAGTATTTAAATTCAAAATACTTTTAAAAGTATTTTTTTAAATGAAATTGTTAGGCCTACATCATATCATGACTGATGTTTTTAGTATTTACTTTAAGTACTTATAATTTTAAAAATAGTTAACTTAATAGGAATACGACATCCATAAAGTGGTGGAGTGTAGCGTGCACCCTGTAGTAGCTGGTTTTGGTTTGTTGAAAGTAGGAGCAAACTTAGAGCGGCTGAACTATAACTACCTTTACTAGGATTTGAACCAGGAACCTTCGTCTCCGAAAATCAGCTGTTTAACAGCTGACTCGTGGCGACGAATTTACCTCTAGACCAACCCGGTGGGTCAAGTCGTATCCCTCAAATCGGAATATGAAAGAGAAGCGTGATCACGGTGTTTTCAGGGTAGGACAATTACAGTGTTATTGCAATAATCGAATTCTACATTCTGCTAGAGAAATTACAATGTAAGTACAAAAAAGTACAGTAATTTTGAAAAATATTATACATGCAATTACAAAACTTAGTAAATTACAGTTTTACCTTTTTTATATTTACTTTCTCTTGCCTATAAGAATATTTACGAAAAGAAAGTATTGTTTTCATGTCGGTTTTAAAAAATCGAGTTTTCAACAAATCTACACGTTTTCGGACCCCCTGAACCCAAAAAACATGTTGCGAATGGTCTGAGTGAGTGGGTGTATGTGTGTGAACAACATATGTCAAGTACAGAACATCGTACGAACTTGAAACTTGAACCTTAAGTTAGGTACCACTAGAGGACCGGACACAAACATTTTCATGAACATCGGTCTACCGGAAGTAGTAGTTTATTCGTGTCATTTTTCACTTTATTGTTGTTTTCTCAAATACGGCTTATACGATTTTATTTTAAATCACTTCATTTACTACATTTTTACTTTCTCTTGCCTATATGAATATATAGAAAGGAAAGTATTGTTTTCATGTCGATTTTTTGAAATCGAGTTTTCACCGGATCTATACGTTTTCAGACCCCCTGAACCCACACAAACATGTTTTTAGCGATTGGTCTGTTTGTGTGTGTGTGTGTGTCTGTGTGTGAACAGAATATCTCAAGAACGGAACATCGTCCGAACTTGAAACTTAAAACTTAAGTTACATACCACTACCGGGCCCGACACGAACATTTTCATCAAAATTGGTCAACCGGAAGTAGTAGTTTATTCGTATAATTTTTCACTTTTTTGCGATTTTCTCAAAAACTGGTCCTACGATTTTTTTAAAAATCGCCTGGTTTACTACATTTTTTATGCTCTACAAGATAGGGTAGGCGCCATGTTTGCTCAAATTCTGCGTGAGGCTGTTTTTACGTAAAAACATTTTCTTTTTAAGATTGCGGCTTTAATATGCATTTTAGCGCAAAACGTTATATAACAAAAGTTGTAGAGAATTTAAAATTCTACAACTTTTATTTCAAATATTTTTTTGTATAACGCTTAGTTTAGCAGTAATTAGCAATTTTCTGTTTTTTTCTCACGAAAACTTGAGAAAAATCGATTTTTTTAAGATTTCGGCCTTAGTATGCATTTTATAATAAAAGTGTATATAATCAAATTTATAGAAAATTAAAAGATCTGCAACTTTTATTTAAAACATTTTTCTCTACAGAGCCTAGTTTAGCGTGAAAGAGTGATTTTCTGTATTTTGAAGCCAAACTGAGGTTGATTTTCATTTTGCCTCTTTCACTCATGATTAAAATTAGGTTATGTTTATTAAGGTTAGTTTTTTTGTTTATGTCTAATGTTTTATTACTAATATTAGGTTTATTGTTAATTATTTATATTGGCAAGAGAAAGTTGTGTGAGTGTTTCACACTAGATTTTTCACTTTATTGTTGTTTTCTCAAATACGGCTTATACGATTTTATTTTAAATCACTTCATTTACTACATTTTTACTTTCTCTTGCCTATATGAATATATAGGAAGGAAAGTATTGTTTTCTTGTCGATTTTTCGAAATCGAGTTTTCAACGGATCTACACGTTTTCGGACCCCCTGAACCCAAAACACATGTCAAAAGCGATTGGTCTGTGTGTGTCTCTGTGTGCGTGTGAACAGAATATCTCAAGAACGGAACATCGTACAAGCTTGAAACTTAAGTTACATACCACTACCGGACCCGACACGAACATTTCGTCAAAATCGGTCAACCGGAAGTAGTAGTTTATTCGTGTAATTTTTCACTTTTTTGCGATTTTCTCAAAAACGGGGTCCTACGAATTTTTTAAAAATCGCCTGGTTTAATAAAATTTTTATGCTCTATAAGATAGGGTAGGCGCCATGTTTGCTGAAATTCTTGGTGAGGCTGTTTTCACGTAGAAAAATTGTTATTTTAAGATTACGGCTTTAATATGCATTTTAGCGCAAAAATTTATATAATTAAAAATGTAGAAAATTTTAAATTTTACAACTTTTATTTCAAACATTTTTTTTGTATAACGCTTAGTTTAGAAGTAATTAGCGATTTTCTGTTTTTTTCTCACGAAAACGTGTGAAAATCAATTATTTTCAGATTTCGGCCTTAGTATGCATTTTACGACAGAAATGTATTAGTATGATTTGACAAAAGTGAAAGAGTGATTTTCCGTATTTTTAAGCCAAACTGAGGTTGATTTTCATTTTACGTCTTTCACTCATGATTAAAATTAGGTTATGTTTATTGAGGTTAGTTGTTTGTTTATTTCTAATGTTTTATAACTAATGTTAGGTTTATTGTTAATTATTTGCATTGGCAAGAGAAAGTCGTGTGAGTGTTTCACACCAGATTTTTTTTTTAATGTTCTACAAGATAGGGTAGGCGCTATGTCTACTGAAATTTTTGGAAAGGCTGTTCTCTTGTAGGAAAAAAATATTTTTTTTTTTAAGATTGCGCCCTTGATATGCATTTTAGCGTAAAACTTATATAATCAAAATTATAGACAATTTAACAACCCACAACTTTTATTTAAAACGTTTCTTTGTGCAGCGCTTAGTGCACCGGCAAAAATTGGCAGACTACTTATTAATTTAATGATTAGTGCAGAACTTCCATTTCGGGAGAGTCCCGAAGTTGGGCTAAAACAGACACTTGGACCCACTTTAGGAAATATCAAATAATAAACAAAATTTTTATGTTGTTAACCCATAATATAATTTAATAATTAAAATCACAAATTATATAAAAAACTATCAAAGTATGTGGCCACATGAAATTTCATAAAATTAATTAATAATAATAAAGTTCAAATAATCATAAAATAAGTTCAATACTGCACCACAGAAGTAGCTTTACGTAAGGAATATTGGGCGAATCTGGCCAACGAATTCCACAACGATCTGAGATTGTTCCAGATTTCAGATTTCTCATTTCAAAAGGTGTCAGACTTCAGATTTTAGATTTTTCTGCAACATGAAACAATTCAGTAAAACAGAGAACTTCTAGAAATAATAAAGTTTCCTCCTCCCTTTTTACTATGACGCGACGTTAACCTAAACTACAATGACGTTACAGAAGTTACACAATATTATACATTAAAAATTGAGTCTACTTTAAATATCTTTCGTTCCAGGTGCTGATCGCTTTTTAAAAGATTTTAACCACAAATTAGCACACCAAAATATAACGTGTCAGCCCAAAAAAACAATTAAATTTAAATTAAAAAAAGATCAACTTTAGTATTTAAATTAGTTTGCGATCAGCTGAATAAACCAGTGTGGATCTAAACAAACCCTAAAACATCATTACCAAAACAGACAAATTCAAATAATAGTTTCCATATAAATAACTGGCACACGCCGAGACAGTTATCCAAATGTTTCCAAAAACGCTCCGGTGAAAGTCAACCAAAACATCACGTGGATACTAACAACTCACTACACTTAATTAAAATTAAAAGAAAACTTAGACTCAAACATATTATGGGGAAACAAAAACTAATTTAGATAAAAACATGATACCACAATATCGACGTCATCACAGGCATTTAGAAGGCTCCAGGCCCCGGTTTCATTGTCACTTCAACTAGGACACGTACAAGACAAGACGACAACGGCTTCGCAATCCCCTTCCAGAGAACACCACTTGAACTCTTCGACCAATCAGAAAGCATCCCCTAAAATCATACGATCTTGCGAAACGTGAAGTCAGTCACGTACACAAGTAGAAGTGTGCGAGGGGAGAACCTCCCCTCGCACACAATAGAAAATATAAAATCTATTGAATTCACATTTCAAAGCAACAAGTTGTCCATCCGTACAGGCCTATTCCAAAATAGAAAGCAATATCATTGTAATAAAGGAAAATACACCTACAAAAAATTCAAAATTCACCTACAATAAAATTTCAAAGTAACAAAATATGAAATTACAACCAGACCCAATCATTTTAAAGAAACAACTTCTATCCAAATGACAAATGAAAAATAACACGAAGAATATTACCTAAATTAAAATTAAGGCAGATATAAAATTTATAAAAGTAAATTTTATAAACGTTACATTAGTTTTGCGGTAATTAGTGATATTTTTATAACGATCTGTAAAAAAAAAAAAATGTAATTTTTTTTATAAATTCCAGCCTTAGTATGCATTTCACGACAAAATTGTAGTATATAATCAAATTTATAGAAAATTAAAAGACCAAAAACTTTATTATAAACATTTTTCTCTACGGAGCCTAGTTTAGCATGAAAGAGTGATTTTCCGTATTATTAAGCCAAACTTAAGTGTGGATTTAATTTATACTAATTTTCAAGGGTGATGACCTCTAAATGTATGCATTGCCCCCCCCCCTACCCACTTTGTAGCCAGCCAATGACTTGCCAGCAACGTTGCCAATACTTGCTCTTGTAGCTCTGCTAAATATTTCGTCGGCCATTTTTTTTGTCTTTCAATAACAATTATAACCTATAAACATACAATCAGCTGATTATATAGGGTGATTCAAAAAGAGCGCCGGTTTTGATATATCAAATTAAGAGATTTTTTTTATTGAAAAACTGAAAATAAATACATCAACAAGTTCATCTTACCTTCCGATTTCATGTATGAAAAATGATGTCATGCATGTGTCCTCCTCTACTGCGCTGGCACGCATCAACTCTGTCCATGAAATTGGATATCACTGCACGACAAGTTTCGACTTCCATTTGCCCGATAACCCGTCGAATTTCCTCCTTCAAGTCATTGATGTTTCGGGGTTTATTGGCATACACCAATGACTTCAGATGACCCCAAAGGTGAAAGTCACAAGGCGTCAAGTCACACGACCTTGGTGGCCATTGATGGTTGGAATAACGAGAAATGATGCGATCCTGGAACCGTTCACGGAGCAACAACATTGTTTCTCGTGCAGCAACTGAATTTTATACGGGTGATATTGGAGATCGTACCGAAGAATTCTCCGTACAGAAGAACATCGTAAACCCAATTGTTGAGAACGGCGACGTATTGATTTTGCTGGGCTAACAGCCACACTGTCACGAACCAACGCAACGTTCTGCTCAGTTCGGCCAGAACGACGACGTCCAGAACTTTTAAGGTCGACTGTTGAACCCGTCTCAAAAAACTTTTTCATGAGCCTGCGAACTGTTGATTCATTCGGTGCTTCATTACGTCCTAGAGTACCGCGAAGTCGCCTGACAGTAGCCGCATAACTCTCTCCACTCTGGTAAAATGTTTTGACGATTAACACTCGTTGTGCAATAGTAAACTTCTCCATGGTTAGACACAGACTGCGAGAGTACTACACTGCGAACAAGAGAAACTACAACTGAATCGTCAATTGGAATGTTCTCCGAAATAGAAATGAGGTCTAACAAAGTTGCCAACCGATAAACAAAAATTTACCAGCCGTTTAAAAACCGGCGCTCTTTTTGAATCACCCGTTATTATAGAGTGTTGTTGTTTAGGTCAACAGCCGAAAAGCTGGTTTGAACCTTTAGAGGTTTTACTAAGTAAAAACGAAAAGTAAGGTGGTTTACCATTGCCTTCCTCACTGAGTTGAAAGTGTATGCTTATCAGCATGCCAGGCCCTCCGAAAAGCACTCACTTTCCACCCTGCAAATGACACCTTCACTTCATTCACCACAGGGTCTGGCTGCATAGTGAAATTCATTACTCTCAGAGGAGATAACTCTGACTAGTGTCTTTTACACCTCTACCTCTTCTGTTCTTAAATAGTTCAGTCATATAGGTGGCTGACTATGTGATAAGAAACAGAACTATTTTTTTTAGCCCTGGACCAAACAGATAGAGTGCAATTAAAATAACACTCCACCTGCCCGTTCTGGGCATTATAGAGTATTGCATGTTAACGCGCTCTATAATCGATGTCCTCAGTCATGGCGTTCTCTAGTTACAGGCGGGAGTACTGGAGTGGGGGTAATGACGTCAGCAGTCTTAATTACTGACCTGGCGCTGTCTACACACTGTCTTATTTGCATATTTTAATAGGGGAGACCGGAGGAATCGCGCCATCCTGGGTTATTCCGCCACCCCTTGTATAACTCAAGCCTTGAGTCGGATATTCCCGGAATAGGTGCTGGAACTTAGCAGACAACGCCATAAGCACTATCTGTTGCGTTCACAGTTGAGTGAAAACTATGTTAGTGTGTAGAACAATTTTAGTTTTTATTGAAAATTTCATCTAATTGTTTGCTTTCAAACTATTGAAGTATGTAAAAATTATGTTGATAATAGACTTGTAAGAGCATTATATACGTGTAGTGTATTTATTTAGCCACATGTTAACGTCACTAGATCTGCTTGTTCTTATTTCGTATTCCGTGTGGGTTACCTATGTTTGCCATGTTGTCAAGTCGGGGTTATGCCGCCATCCTGGAAAGGTGGCGGCTTAAAGAAATAAATCATGTGCAAGAAAATTGTTGTTGTTGTTGTTTAGGTCATCAGCCAAAAGGCTGGTTTGAACCTGTAGAGGTTTTACTAAGTAAAACGAGGAATGAGGTGGTTTACCGTTGCCTTCCTCACTGAGTGGAAAAGTATGCTTATTAGCATGCCAGGCCCTCTGAAAAGCACATATTTTCCACTCTGCAAACGACACCTTCACTTCATTCACCACAGGGTCCAACTGTATAATGAAATTCATTACTTTCAGAGGAAATAACTCTGATTAGTGTCTTTTGCACCTCTACCTCTTCTGTTCTTAAATGATTCAGTCATTTAATTGGCTGACCATGTGATAAGAAACAGAACTATTTATTTTAGCCCTGCAACGAACAGAGTGAGTGTAAATAATTTGACACTCCACCTGTCCGTTATGGGCATTATATCCGTTATAGGCAAGAAAATTAACAACTTTAAAATGAATTAACAAATTGAAAATAAGGTAAGGGAAGAAACATTTTATTCTATAAACTGTAATTACCTACGTATTTAGATCTAAATAAACAAATGTTTATAAATAAATTTATAGTAATCTTATTTATAATCTGTATTCAAAACAAACGCACACACAAAACACAGATAGTTAGTGAGGATTCATAATAATATTATGTACGTATAGCCTATTACAAAATGTAATGTAGTGAATTAGAAACTGGACTTGTGACGTCACCAGTCAGACTTCTCCCCACCACTGATATCCCGCCTGTAACTAGAGAACGCCATGCCTCAGTACGAGATGCAAGACGAGAGTGAATTACTGTTGCGGCTCTTATACGCATGCGCGCGTAATATTTGTCAGGTACAAACTGACAACGCTGGCAAACGTTCTGATTAGTTTAAACGTGTGGAAAAACAGTTCATCAACCGTGAAAAGCATATTAGTATCGTTCACTCATGATTAAAATTAGGTTACGTATTTTGAGGTTAGTTTTTTGTTCATGGCTAGTGTTTTATTACTAATGGTAGGCTACATTGTTCAATATTTGCATTGGCAAGAAAAAGTAGTGTGAGTGTTTCATGCCAGATTTTTAATTTTTTATATTTTTTTTTTACTTTTTTATGACTGCATAGGATCAGATTGAGGGCTTTAAGATGTTATATATTTTCTATCGTACTATATGGAATGGAAGCTTGGACATTGAAGAAACTAACACATAAAGAAGATAGAAGCGTTCGAAATGTGGTGTTACAGGAGAATATTGAAAATTCAGTGGGTCCAAAAGGTTACCAATGTTGAGGTGCTACGACGTTTAAATAAGGAGTTAGAAGTTATGAAGAGTATAAAAACAAGAAAACTAGAATATTTGGGTCACATAACCAAAGGAGAAAAATATGAGTTGCTGAGAGTTATTATGCAGGGAAGGATCCGAGGAAGAAGAGGCGTAGAAAGAAGACGCATCTCCTGGCTGAGGAATCTTAGAGAATGGTTCAACTGTAGTTCATTGCAACTATTCAGAGCAGCACCCAGCAAACTGACCATAGCCATTATGATATCCAACCTCCCTCCGATAGGAGATGCAACTTTAAGAAGAAGAAGGATCAGTTTAGTCAGTCGATTAACCAAGTCTATTGGATGGGATTGTTGGGGCTTTGCTGTCCTCCCAATACTTCTTCATACGTTCCGATCTTTGTGCCCTTTCTGGTGTTGAAAAAAATTCGTGTTATGAGTTTTCTTCTTGTAAGTGTGTGAAGCGGGTGTATTTGTTTTGGATTTTATTGTTTAATTTTTACTTTCTCTTGCCTATATGAATATATAGGAAGGAAAGTAAGGTATTGTTTTCATGTCGATTTTTCGAAATCGAGTTTTCACCGGATCTATACGTTTTCAGACCCCCTGAACCCACACAAACATGTTTTTAGCGATTGGTCTGTGTGTGTGTGTCTGTGTGTGTGTGTGTGTGTGTGTGTGTGTGAACAGAATATCTCAAGAACGGAACATCGTACGAACTTGAAACTTGAAACTTAAGTTACATACCACTACCGGACGCGACACGAACATTTTCATCAAAATCGGCCAACCGGAAGTAGTAGTTTATTCGTATAATTTTTCAGTTTTTTGCGATTTTCTCAAAAACTGGTCCTACGATTTTTTTAAAAATCGCCTATTTTACTCAATTTTTTATTCTCTACAAGATAGGGTAGGCGCCATGTTTGCTGAAATTCTCGGTGAGGCTGTTTTCACGTAAAAAACATTTTCTTTTTAAGATTACGGCTTTAATATGCATTTTAGCGCAAAACGTTATATAATAAAAGTTGTAGAGAATTTAAAATTCTACAACTTTTATTCTAAACATTTTTTTGTATAACGCTTAGTTTAGCGGTAATTTGCAATTTTCTGTTTTTTTCTCACGAAAACGTGAGAAAAATCGATTTTTTAAACATTTCGGTCTTAGTATGCATTTTACGACAAAAGTGTATTGAATTAAATTTATAGAAAATTAAAAGATCTACAACTTTTGTTTAAAGCATTTTTCTCTACATAGCCTAGTTTAGCGTGAAAGCGTGATTTTCCGTATTTTTAAGCCAAACTGAGTTCGATTGTCATTTTGCGTCATTCACTCATGATTAAAATAAGGTTATGTTTTTGAGGTTAGTTTTTGTTTATTTCTAATATTGTATTAATAATGTTAGGTTTATTATTAATTATTTGCATTGGCAAGAGAAAGTTGTGTGAATGTTTCACACCAGATTTTTCCTTTTCTGTTGTATCTTCCGGAGTAAGGCCAATTTCCTTCAGATCCTCTCTTATTTCTTTGATCCATCTGCATCCTGTTGTGGTGTTTTTGGAGTTGAGGTTGTACTCAACCAGCTGCTTTAGGAGTCTTGAGTCTTGCATTTTCATGATATGACCAAAGAATTCCAGTCTTCTCTTACGCATGGTGTCGGTAATGGGTTCAAGCTCCCTGTAAACAACTTCGTTGGGCAAAATTCTCCACTGCCCATCTTTCTGATACTTTTTGTTGATGCAGGTTCTGCCAAGACTTCTTTCGATTTTTACTTTCTCTTGCCTATATGAATATATAGGAAGGAAAGTATTGTTTTCATGTCGATTTTTCGAAATCGAGTTTTCACCGGATCTATACGTTTTCAGACCCCCTGAACCCAAAAAACATGTTTTTAGCGATTGGTCTGTGTGTGTGTGTGTGTGTGTGTGAACAGAATATCTCAAGAACGGAACATCGTACGAACTTGAAACTTGAAACTTAAGTTACATACCACTACCGGACCCGACACGAACATTTTCATCAAAATCGGTCAACCGGAAGTAGTAGTTTATTGGTATAATTTTTCACTTTTTTACGATTTTCTCAAAAACTGGTCCTACGATTTTTTTTAAAATCGCCTGGTTTATTCAAATTTTTATTCTCTACAAGATTGGGTAGGCGCCATGTTTGCTGAAATTCTGCGTGAGGCTGTTTTTACGTAAAAACATTTTCTTTTTAAGATTACGGCTTTAATATGCATTTTAGCGCAAAACGTTATATAATAAAAGTTGTAGAGAATTTAAAATTCTACAACTTTTATTCTAAACATTTTTTTGTATAACGCTTAGTTTAGCGGTAATTTGCAATTTTCTGTTTTTTCTCACGAAAACGTGAGAAAAATCGATTTTGTAAACATTTCGGCCTTAGTATGCATTTTACGACAAAAGTGTATTGAATTAAATTTATAGAAAATTAAAAGATCTACAACTTTTATTTAGAGCATTTTTCTCTACAGAGCCTAGTTTAGAGAGAAAGAGTGATTTTCCGTATTTCTAAGCCAAAATCAGGTTGATTTTCATTTTGTGTCTTTCACTCATGATTAAAATTAGGTTATGTTTTTGAGGTTAGTTTTTGTTTATTTCTAATATTTTATTAATAATGTTAGGTTTATTGTTAATTATTTGCATTGGCAAGAGAAAGTTGCGTGAGTGTTTCACACCAGATTTTTTGGAGTCGTTCGGTCCTCGATTGCTCATTCAGGTGGAAGAGTGTTTTAGATGCATACGTAGCCTCTGGTTTATATATATATCCAATCGCATCATACACGAACACCTTCTCTTCCCTTCTATGGAGGACTTTATTTACAATACCTCGAAACGGCTACACGACGCTGGGAAAACTGACGGACCCCAGATCATTCAGGACTTGTACCGACGCCCACACCCACCTGAAGTCTCTATCCCATTACCATTCCACGACTTTATCTAAATTTTAGTATGACCCACTTAACAAAATTTAGAGTTGCCACATTTTTATTCTGCCCTGTATTCCTCTTATTTGCCCATGCCCCTCCTACTTGTATGACTCACTCCCCCAGTTGGTAGTTGTCCCCATGTTCCTATGCATAATCACTCCACTACGGTGAAAAGAGCCGCCATTTTAAATTAATAAACACTCAGAAGATAAAAAGGCCGGTGATTATGCCAAACTCTACCCTTTCCGTCTCCCCTGAAATCATAAACTAACCCCTACCTTAAATTATACCTTTAGTCCACGTTCAGTAAAATGCATGCCTTCCCCTCACCAAGATAATAGGCCTCCCACAAAACTGAAAAAAGGCCACTGAAAAATAAAATAAAAGAGCCGCTCTTAAACCCACTTGTCCCTTAATTTAAAATTTCCACAAATAACTTCTAAAAATAAATTACCTCCTTTCAAGTCCCAGTTCCAATGTCCCACGAACCAGAATCCTATTTCCTATTTAAACTATAAAATTCCCCCTAAATTTCTTGAGGTTGCAATTATTCTGTTATATTGTTCCCCGAGCGACCAGGTCTTCCTTAACACGATGTCGCCATCATAGGGCTTCTTAGCCCTCTCAACCAGGATTCAGGATTCCTCTGGTTTTACAACTGTGTTATAGTGTTGTCTTAATTTTGCATTTATGGATAAACATTGTGTGCTGTAGGTGTACAAGTATCAGACGAATCGATGTCCCATAGCCGAGCAAGTGAGAGGGAGTGGCATAACTACGCATGCGCTGAAAGGTCTTTACCGTTGTAATTCAAATCTGAAAACATACTACAGTCGTTATCTTGCTTGTTAGTTTTACTGCATGCATAAACGCTTGTTCACAACAATGAGTGCAATTATACGACAATGTTATTGGAATGGCGCGTATGGCTCGTGTGAGTGAGAGCGTTATGCATTCTCTCACTCCCACAATTAGGGGACTTCACTTCATCTGAATACTGTACCAGGTTAGCTTTTGTGCTCTAGTTAGTTTGTTTGTTCTAATTTGGATTGGGGATTTTTCGTTTAGGTTCTGTGTTATTACTTATCCGAGGTATTTAATTGCGTTACTATTCTGATTTTGTTACCATTCTCATCTACTTCTTTTAATTTTATATTATAAGAGTGAATACGATAAATGTACAACCACCTTAAAGGATAATAGAAATCCTTTTGAGAACGTTTTCTTAACAATCCTGCCTAATTAGGTACTTGATTCTCTTTCATTTCCCTTATTTTCAGTCATTAGAAAATTTATACCGTTGTAATTCAAATCTGAAAACATACTACAGTCGTTATCTTGCTTGTTAGTTTTACTGCATGCATAAACGCTTGTTCACAACAATGAGTGCAATTATACGACAATGTTATTGGAATGGCGCGTATGGCTCGTGTGAGTGAGAGCGTTATGCATTCTCTCACTCCCACAATTAGGGGACTTCACTTCATCTGAATACTGTACCAGGTTAGCTTTTGTGCTCTAGTTAGTTTGTTTGTTCTAATTTGGATTATAATAATAATAATACGAGAATAATAAAATCAGTCGGGTAAAGAACATCGATTGCACATTTTGCAATCGGTGTTTGTTAAACTATACCCTTGATTCTAATTAAAAAAAGGGAAAGCGATTTTATATAAGAAAAAGACGAAGAAAAGTTTGCAAAAAGTTAGAAAAGAAAAACTTGTTTAACATTGATGTAAGAGGAAAAGTTGTCAATAAATCTTTTTGTAAAACTTTTTATGAAAACACCAAAAGAAAATAAGTCAGTCAACTTTTTCAAAGAAAATCACGAAAAAACATATTACTGACCAAGTCTATAAAGAAAATATACGTATGAAAAGAAAAATGACAAAATATTTGTTAAAAAAATATTTTAAGATATTATAATTTTTTTTATAAAAAAAAATAACACTCACACGACTTTCTCTTGCCAATGCAAATAATTAACAATATAATCTAACATTAGTAATAAAACATTAGAAATAAACAAAACAACTAACCTCAAATAACATGATCTTATTTTAATCATGAGTGAAAGACGTAAAGTGAAAATCAACCTCAAATTAGCTTAAAAATAGGCTACGGAAAATCACTTTCACGCTAAACTAGACTCTGTAAAGAAAAATCCCCTACATGAAAGTTGTAGATCTAATTTCCTACAAATTTGATTATACTTTTTTGCCGTAAAATGCATAATAAGGCTGATATCTTGAAAAAATCGATTTTTTTTACAAGATTTCGTGAGAAAAAAAAACAGAAAATCGCTAATTACCGCTAAACTAAGCGTTATACAAAAAAAATTTGAAATGAAAGTTCTAAAATTTTAAATTTTCTACAATTTTTACTGGATACATTTTTGCGCTTAAATGCATATATTAAAGTCGTAATCTTAAAAAAACAATTTTTTTCGTGAAAACCGCCTCTCCAAGAATTTCAGCAAACATGGCGCCTACCCTATCTTGTAGAGCATAAAAAATGTAGAAAATGAGGCGATTTTTAAAAAAAATCGTAGGAGCCGTTTTTGAGAAACTCCAAAAAAGTGAAAAATGACATGAATAAATTACTACTTCCGGTTGACCGATTTTGATGAAAATGTTTGTGTCGGATCCTCTAGTGGTATCTAACTTAAGTTTCAAGTTCGTACAATGTTCCGTTCTTGAGTTATTCTGTTCACACACATACACACACACACACACACACATACACGCGCGCGCGCACACACACACACACACACACACACACACACAGACCAATCGCTAAAAACATGTTTTTTTGAGTTCAGGGGGTCTGAAAACGTGTAGACCGGTGAAAACTCGAATTCTTAAAATTGACATGAAAACAATACTTTCCTTCCTATATATTCATATAGGCAAGACAAAGTAAAAAATCTGGAACGAAACAATATTAACAGTAAATTATTCTGTATCTACTTATTTAGATGACAATACAGAGGAAAATGGGAAACGTCAGTTCCACACAACTTTTATTCCCAATGTTATGAAAAGAAATTTAAAAGAAAATCTGCAGCCTATTCTCTACATTATCCATACAAGAACACAATATCACTTTAACTTAAACAATATCAAATGGTTGTATCAAATTCAAAAATCTGGTGTAAAGCACTCACACAACTTTCTCTTGCCAATGCAAATAATGACCAATATAACCGAACATTAATAATAAAACATTAGAAATAAACAAAAAACTAACCTCTAAAAACATAACCTTACATTAATCATAAGTGAAAGACAAAACATGAAAATCGATCTCAGTTTGGCTTAAAAATACGTAAAATCACTCCTTAACGATAAACTAGGCTCTGTAGAGAAAAATTCTTTAAATAAAAGTTGTAGATGTTTTAATTTCCTATAAATTTGATAATATAGGCTATCCTTTTGTCGTAAAATTCATACTAAGGCCGAAATCTTTAAAAAATCGATTTTTCACACGTTTTCGTGACAAAAAACAAAAACTTCTCTCACTCTCACGGCTAGGGGACTTCAATTTATCTCAATACTGTATATATTTTTTTTTTGAACGTCTGACTGTTCTGAAATTACTGCTAATGCAGACGGTGAAGGATGAAATTATTTTTACTTTCTCTTGCCTATATGAATATATAGGAAGGAAAGTATTGTTTTCATGTCGATTTTAAGAATTCGAGTTTTCATCGGATCTATACGTTTTCAGACCCCCTGAACCCAAAAAACATGTTTTTAGCGATTGGTCTGTGTGTGTGTGTGTGTGTGTGTGTGTGTGTGTGTGTCTGTGTGTGAACAGAATATCTCAAGAACGGAACATCGTACGAACTTGAAACTTGAAACTTAAGTTACATACCACTACCGGACCCGACACGAACATTTTCATCAAAATCGGTCAACCGGAAGTAGTAGTTTATTCGTATAATTTTTCAGTTTTTTGCGATTTTCTCAAAAACTGGCCCTACGATTTTTTTTAAAATCACCTATTTTACTCAATTTTTTATTCTCTACAAGATAGGGTAGGCGCCATGTTTGCTGAAATTCTCGGTGAGGCTGTTTTCACGTAAAAACGTTGTTTTTTTAAGATTACGGCTTTAATATAAATTTTAGCGCAAAAACTTATATAATAAAAGTTGTAGAGAATTTAAAAACCTACAACTTCTGTTTTAAATATTTTTTTGTATAACGCTTAGTTTAGCGGTAATTTGCGATTTTCTGTTTTTTTTCTCACGAAAACGTGAGAAAAATCGATTTTTTTAACATTTCGGTCTTAGTATGCATTTTACGACAAAAGTGTATAGATTTAAATTTATAGAAAATTAAAAGATCTACAACTTTTGTTTAGAGCATTTTTCTCTACAGAGCCTAGTTTAGCGTGAAAGCGTGATTTTCCGTATTTTTAAGCCAAACTGAGTTCGATTGTCATTTTGCGTCATTCACTCATGATTAAAATAAGGTTATGTTTTTGAGGTTAGTTTTTGTTCATTTCTAATGTTTTAATACTAATGTTAGGTTTATTGTTAATTATTTGCATTGGCAAGAGAACGTTGTGTGAGTGTTTCACACCAGATTTTTTTGTAACGTATGAAAATAATATGCCGTGTCTTAATGGGATTCGAACCCAAGACCGCATGATGAGAGGCGAGCAAGTTACTACCAACTACGCCAATGCGGCGTGTATGAACCATTGCTTCATACAGGGCAAAAGATAGTAAATATAGTGTAAAAATTACCAGACCTAACTGGGAATTGAACCCTCAACTTTAGGCATAGAATCCAGTTGTGTTGATTATTACACCACTCGACTGGAAAACCAGAAGAAGTAAAAAAAAAATCTGGTGTGAAACACTCACACAACTTTCTCTTGCCAATGCAAATAATTAACAATAAACCTAACATTAGTAATAAAACATTAGAAATAAACATAACCTAATTTTAATCATGAGTGAAAGACGCAAAATGAAAATCAACCTCAGTTTGGCTTAGAAATACGGAAAATCACTCTTTCTCTCTAAACTAGGCTCTGTAGAGAAAAATGTTGTACATAAAAGTTGTAGATCTCTTAATTTTCTATAAATTTTATTATATACACTTTTGTCGTAAAATGCATACTAAAGCCGAAATGTTAAAAGAATCGATTTTTCTCACGTTTCCGTGAGAAAAAAACAGAAAATTGCAAATTACCGCTAAACTAAACGTTATACAAAAAAATGTTTGAAATAAAAGTTGTAGGTTTTTAAATTTTCTACAACTTTTATTATATAACGTTTTGCGATAAAATGCATATTAAAGCCGCAATCTTAAAAAGAAAATGTTTTTACGTAAAAACAGCCTCATGCAGAATTTCAGCAAACATGGCGCCTACCCTATCTTGTAGAGAATAAAAAATTGAGTAAACCAGGCGATTTTAAAAAAAATCGTAAGACCAGTTTTTGAGAAAATCGCAAAAAAGTGAAAAATTATACCAATAAACTACTACTTCCGGTTGACCGATTTTGATGAAAATGTTCGTGTCGGGTCCGGTAGTGGTATGTAACTGAAGTTTTAAGTTTCAAGTTCTTACGATGTTCCGTTCTTGAGATATTCTGTTCACACACACACACACACACACACACACACACACACACACACACACACACACACACACAGACACACACACAGACCAATCGCTAAAAACATGTTTTTTGGGTTCAGGGGGTCTGAAAACGTATAGATCCGGTGAAAACTGATTTCGAAAAATCGACATGAAAACAATACTTTCCTTCCTATATATTCATATAGGCAGGAGAAAGTAAAAAAAAACCCGGAACGAAACAATATCAATGCTAAATTATTCTTATCTACTTATTCAGATGACAAAAGAGAGGTAAATGGGAAACGTCACTTCCACACAACTTTTATTCCTAATCTTATGAAAAGAAAGTTAAAAGAAAATCTGCAGCCTATTCTCTACATTATCCATACAAGAACACAATATCACTTCAACTTACAATAATATCAAATGGTTGTATCAAATTCAATAAATCGTTTTTATCCTGTTTATAATATAAATCTTACATAAATTTAAATTCAGTACAAAAAATAATCTTATTTAAATATCTCTCATAAATTTCAATATACTATATAACAAACCAATTAATTTAGCGTGAATTTAAATTTATTAAAACTTATTTGTTTTCATGATTGTACAAATCTGAGAATTAATTACTTCTTTATAAATTTTATAAATTGTAAGAACATTGTTACATCTAAATTACGATATATTTTGAAAAGAGGTTAGATTGTTTCAAAATTTCTTGTTAAATAAATTTAATTGTTTTAAAATTATTATGAAATTTATTTATTCGCTCGTATTCTATATTATCTCATTTTTACGTTCTCGTTGGAATATTATTATAATTATATATACAGTCCAGCCTTTCTTAGTTTGCTCCTAATGTAAACAAATAATGACGTCACTGAGCATGCGCATTATAGAAAAATGTGTACACGCTGATTAAAAAGTAACAACAAAATACTTTTAAAAGTATTTTTACTTTCTCTTGCCTATATGAATATATAGGAAGGAAAGTATTGTTTTCATGTCGATTTTTCGAAATCGAGTTTTCACCGGATTTATACGTTTTCAGACCCCCTGAACCCAAAAAACATGTTTTTAGCGATTGGTCTGTGTGTGTATCTGTGTGTGTGTGTGTGTGTGTGTGTGTGTGTGTGTGTGTGTGTGTGTGTGTCTGAGTGTGTGTGTGCCTGTGTGTGAACAGAATATCTCAAGAACGGAACATCGTACGAACTTGAAACTTGAAACTTAAGTTACATACCACTACCGGACGCGACACGAACATTTTCATCAAAATCGGTCAACCGGAAGTAGTAGTTTATTCGAATAATTTTTCAGTTTTTTGCGATTTTCTCAAAAACTGGTCCTACGATTTTTTTTAAAATCGCCTATTTTACTCAATTTTTTATTCTCTACAAGATAGGGTAGGCGCCATGTTTGCTGAAATTCTCGGTGAGGCTGTTTTCACGTAAAAACGTTGTTTTTTTAAGATTACGGCTTTAATATAAATTTTAGCGCAAAAACGTATATAATAAAAGTTGTAGAGAATTTAAAAACCTACAACTTCTGTTTCAAACATTTTTTTGTATAACGCTTAGTTTAGCGGTAATTAGCGATTTTCTGTTTTTTTTCTCACGAAAACGTGTGAAAAATCGATTTTTTTAAGATTTTGGCCTTAATATGCATTTTACGACAAAAGTGTATATAACCAAATTTATAGGAAATTTAAAGATCTACAACTTTTATTTAACGTATTTTTCTCTACAGAGCCTAGTTTAGCGTGAAATAGTGATTTTCCGTATTTTTAAGCCAGACTGAGGTTGATTTTCATTTTGAGTGTTTCACTCATGATTAAAATAAGGTTATGTTTATTGAGGTTAGTTTTTTGTTTATTTCTAATATTTTATTACTAATGTTAAATTATATTGTAAATTATTTGCATTGGCAAGAGAAAGTTGTGTGAGTGTTTCACACCAGATTTTTATAAATGAAATTGTTAGGCCTACATCGTATCATGACTTATGTTTTTAAGTAATTATAATTTAAAAGATAGTTAACTTAATAGGAATACGAGATCCGTAAAGTCGCAGACTCTAGCGTGCCCCCTGTAGTAGGTGGCTTTGGTTTGTTGACAGTAGGAGCAAACTAACAACGGCTCAACTGTAGATTGAAAATTTCTGTTAAAATGTATTTTAATATATTAAATAAAAAATCCCTTTCATAAATAAATCATGTCTCATAACTGGAGCAAATTTTTACTTTCTCTTGCCTGTGTAATATGAGACACTTATACATACAAACAACAGACCGTACGTAAATTCATACAAAAATTAACCCCACTCACACATAAACATAAACATACAAATTTACACAATCAACATAAACACCAGATGATTTACCACCTACAGATGATAAGTAATGAGAATAATAAAAAAAAATAATAAAAAGAAAATTTTCTTAAAATAATAAAATGGATTGTTAGTTCATTCCATTTTAAATCTTTTAAGAAACAAGACATACTCTACAATTTTTAAGATAAAAAGGATTTTGAATATTTATTAATTTTATTTTATTAAGAATCAATTCAATAATTTTAGAAGATTTAATTTTAGAAGATTTAACCATAAAGAAATTCAACAATTTTAACAAATTTTAAAGGATTTTAAGATTTTAATCATTTTAAATATTTTAAATATTTATTAAGAATTTTCAAATAAAGAAACGTTGAATTTCGAGACCTTAAAACTTTTTGGATTTTTATTTACGAACCTCTGGGACACCTGTATGAATATACGAGGCGTGGCTATTAAATAACGAGACTGACGTTGTAAAAAAATTTAATTTTAATTTTATACATAATCACTTTTTGCCACCTTCAATATACACTCCTTCTCTATGCCTACAACGCTCCATGCGAATTTTCCATTGTTGGAAATAGTGCTGGAAGTCATCTTCTGTCAATTCCTTCAGAACACGTACCGCTTTCTCTTTTATAGCTTCAACAGACTCAAATCTTGTCTCTTTTAATGCAGATTTCACCTTAGGGAACAGGTAGAAGTCACATGGTGAAAAGATCTGGTGAAAAAGGTAGATGTTCGGGCACTGAAATGCTGTACTTGGCTAGGAACCTCTTGACAGATAACGCGGAATGAACTGGCGCATTGTCTTGGTGAAGAACCAATGATTTGTCCTCCCACATTTCCGGGCGTTTTTTCCTTACTCTTTGACGTAGTTTAGAAAGTACCTCAAGGTAGTAATATTGATTAATTGTTTGACCTTCAGGACCCAGTGAAGGTACACAATCGCATGGATATATCAAGCGAGTTATTCTACAGCTCTGGCCGTCTCTCGCATCCCATACGCCACCCCTCTCTATCCATCCAGTCTCCTCCCTCCAATTGTCTAGCATGCATATCTTTCGATACTTGCTTTATCCATGCTTCAGGTGGTCTACCACGCTTATTTCGTCCCCAAGGGGTCCAGTTTATTATTTTCTTTGGCCATCTCTCATCTCCCATTCTTTGCACATATCCCAGCCATACCAGACGTCGTTTTTCGATTTCCTCCATTGTGGTGTCTTGTTTTTGTGTACGAGCTCTAATTTCGGTGTTTCTAACCCGGTCTACCCTAGAAACCAGACAACTTCTGCGTAAGAAGTCCATTTCTACCGCATTTATTTTCTGCTGATCTCTCTTGGTCATCTCCCAGGTTTCTGATCCATATGTCAAAATACTTTGCACAACAGTATTATATAGACGAACTTTTGTGCTATTCCTGATACTTTTTGACCAGAGTACCGGGTTTAATTTTTGTGTTGCCTGTCTAGCCTGCCCAATCCTGTTTGTTATTTCTTTCCTAGAGTTTCCTTCCGACGTTATTACACTTTAAAGTGTAATACAATCCCATGGATATAAAAAAAAAACAATCATTGCTTTAAATTTTGACTTGCTCATTCGAGCTTATTTTGCTCTCGGTGAAGTTCGGCTCTTTCAGTGCATGGATTGTTGCTTAGTTTCCAGATCATAAGTAAAAATCTGGTGTGAAACACTCACACAACTTTCTCTTGCCAATGCAAATAATTAATAATAAACCTAACATTAGTATTAAAACATTAGAAATGAACAAAAACTAACATCAAAAACATAACCTTATTTTAATCATGAGTGAATGACGCAAAATGACAATCGAACTCAGTTTGGCTTAAAAATACGGAAAATCACGCTTTCACGCTAAACTAGGCTCTGTAGAGAAAAATGCTCTAAACAAAAGTTGTAGATCTTTTAATTTTCTATAAATTTAATTATATACACTTTTGTCGTAAAATGCATACTAAGACCGAAATGTTAAACAAATCGATTTTTCTCACGTTTTCGTGAGAAAAAAAACAGAAAATCACAAATTACCGCTAAACTAAGCGTTATACAAAAAAATGTTTGAAACAGAAGTTGTAGGTTTTTAAATTCTCTACAACTTTTATTATATAAATTTTTGCGCTAAAATTTATATTAAAGCCGTAATCTTAAAAAAACAACGTTTTTACGTGAGAACAGCCTCACCGAGAATTTCAGCAAACATGGCGCCTACCCTATCTTGTAGAGAATAATAAATTGAGTAAAATAGGCGATTTAAAAAAAAATCGTAGGACCAGTTTTTGAGAAAATCGCAAAAAACTGAAAAATTATTCGAATAAACTACTACTTCCGGTTGACCGATTTTGATGAAAATGTTCGTGTCGCGTCCGGTAGTGGTATGTAACTTAAGTTTCAAGTTTCAAGTTCGTACGATGTTCCGTTCTTGAGATATTCTGTTCACACACAGACACACACACACACACACACACACACACACACACACACACACACACAGACACACACACAGACCAATCGCTAAAAACATGTTTTTTAGGTTCAGGGGGTCTGAAAACGTATAGATCCGGTGAAAACTCGATTTCGAAAAATCGACATGAAAACAATACTTTCCTTCCTATATATTCATATAGGCAAGAGAAAGTAAAAATCCACGTTTCATCACATGTTATTATCGTTTCCAAAAAAATTGGGTCATTTTCAATCGCGTACAAAGTCTCAGTACAAACATTTTTGCGAGCTTCTTGTTATTCAAACGTTAGAATTTGTGGCAAAAACTATTAGTGATTTCTGTATCTAATCTTAAAGGGGAACCCAACGACACTATTTCCGTTTACTAATTCTTACTTTGATTTCTTGATTTTCGGTTTTGGGCCACTTCCGGACGAAACGGAACATCGAACCCAATGATTTTTGTATCTACTTTTTAATATGAATGAAATGACACTATTTTCGTTTCCAAATTTCGACATTCATTTCTTGAATCCCGGTTTCGGGTCACTTCCGGTTGAAACTGGACCTTCAAACCCGGTCTTGGCTCACTTATTTTATTGTGTTAATTATGAATCCGAAAACTGTTCATCGGTATCTCTTTTACTTTCTGACATTTTCATGTGACAAACGGACATAATAAAATTACAGATGACAACTAAAATTTCAACAAAAAAATTATATTGAAACACATTTATTTATTGAGCTAAGCGTGTTTGTGTGTGAGAAAGACTGTAGGTGTTACACAACGATAAGCGTAAAACTTTTTAAGCACCAACTTTAAAAACCTTGTTACATATATTCATTCCCGTGGAAAATAATCAATTGGAAAAATGTAACAAAGTCATTCTAGCGTTCGTACGCAGTAATTACGCTCAATATAAAAGTTTATCGTTCTTGTACAACGTAACGCTACACAGTTATCAAATAAATGTAACTAGGTGATTCAAAAAGAGCGCCGGTTTTGATATATCAAATTAAGAGATTTATTTTATTGAAAAACTGAAAATAAATACATCAACAAGTTCATCTTACCTTCCGATTTTATGTATGAAAAATGATGTCATGCATGTGTCCTCCTCTACTGCGCTGGCACGCATCAACTCTGTCCATGAAATTGGATATTACTGCACGACAAGTTTCGACTTCCATTTGCCCGAAAACCCGTCAAATTTCCTCCTTCAAGTCATTGATGTTTCGGGGTTTATTGGCATACACCAATGACTTCAGATGACCCCAAAGATGAAAGTCACAAGGCGTCAAGTCACACGACCTTGGTGGCCATTGATGGTCGGAATTACGAGAAATGATGCGATCCTGGAACAGTTCACGGAGCAACAACATTGTTTCTCGTGCAGCGTGACAGGTGACACCATCCTGCTGAAACCACAACTTGTCAATGTCCATTCCATCCAAATGACGCCACAAAAACTCCCTAATCATCGTACGGTATCGGTCTCCATTTACTGTCACGGGTTGTCCTTCTTGATTTTCAAAAAAGTAAGGGCTGTTGACACCGCCCGACCAAAAGCCGCACCAAACTGTCACTCGTTGTGCATACATTTCCCTTTCATTAACCACGCAAGGGTTTTCTAAACCCCACATACGGCAGTTCTGTTTATTAACAAAACCGTTTAAGTGGAAGTGTGCCTCATCACTGAAAATGATTTTGTTTGCGAAGGTGTCATCATCCTGCCGTTTTCTCAATACCCAGTCAACAAACTGCCGTCTCTTCTGGTGGTCTGCCAGTTTCAAATGTTGCGTCAACTGAATTTTATACGGGTGATATTGGAGATCGTACCGAAGAATTCTCCGTACAGAAGAACATCTTAAACCCAATTGTTGAGAACGGCGACGTATTGATTTTGCTGGGCTAACAGCCACACTGTCACGAACCAACGCAACGTTCTGCTCAGTTCGGCCAGAACGACGACGTCCAGAACTTTTAAGGTCGACTGTTGATTCATTCGGTGCTTCATTACGTCCTAGAGTACCGCGAAGTCGCCTGACAGTAGCCGCATAACTCTGTCTCGACTCTGGTAAAATGTTCTGACGATTAACACTCGTTGCGCAATAGTAAACTTCTCCATGGTTAGACACAGACTGCGAGAGTACTACACTGCGAACAAGAGAAACTACAACTGAATCGTCAATCGGAATGTTCTCCGAAATAGAAATGAGGTCTAACAATGTTGCCAACCGATAAACAAAAATTTACCAGCCGTTTAAAAACCGGCACTCTTTTTGAATCACCCTATACAGTTGAGCCGTTGTTAGTTTGCTCCTTCTAGTGTCTGTCAACAAACAAAAGCCACCTACTACAGGGTGCACGCTACACTCCACAACTTTATGGATGTCGTATTCCTATTAAGTTAACTATTGTTTTAAATTATAAGTATTTAAAGTAGTACTAAAAACATCAGTCATTATATGATGTAGGTCTAACAATTTCATTTATAAAAATACTTTTAAAAGTATTTTGTATTTAAATACTTTTTAAAGTATTTTGTTGTTAGTTTTTAATCAGCGTGTACACATTTTGATATAATGCGCATGCTCAGTGACATCATTATTTGTTTACATTAGGAGCGAACTAAGAGAGGCTGGGCTGTAACTCATCCAATTAAAAATTAGGTTGAAAATTTTATAACGTTCCATCCAAGTTTCTTTCGGGGTTTGGTTGTAACACCTAATCACTGATTTTTGGTACTTAAAAGATTTTTTTTAAGTCGCATCAACATCTACAGTCATTACTGACTACTAAAGGGTGATTCAAAAAGAGCGCCGGTTTTTAAACGGCTGGTAAATTTTTGCTTATCGGTTGGCAACATTGTTAGACCTCATTTCTATTTCGGAGAACATTCCGATTGACGATTCAGTTGTAGTTTCTCTTGTTCGCAGTGTAGTACTCTCGCAGTCTGTGTCTAACCATGGAGAAGTTTACTATTGCACAACGAGTGTTAATCGTCAAAACATTTTACCAGAGTCGAGAGAGAGTTATGCGGCTACTGTCAGGCGACTTCGCGGTACTCTAGGACGTAATGAAGCACCGAATGAATCAACAGTTCGCAGGCTCATGAAAAAGTTTTTTGAGACGGGTTCAACAGTCGACCTTAAAAGTTCTGGACGTCGTCGTTCTGGCCGAACTGAGCAGAACGTTGCGTTGGTTCGTGACAGTGTGGCTGTTAGCCCAGCAAAATCAATACGTCGCCGTTCTCAACAATTGGGTTTACGATGTTCTTCTGTACGTAGAATTCTTCGGTACGATCTCCAATATCACCCGTATAAAATTCAGTTGCTGCACGAGAAACAATGTTGTTGCTCCGTGAACGGTTCCAGGATCGCATCATTTCTCGTAATTCCGACCATCAATGGCCACCAAGGTCGTGTGACTTGACGCCTTCTGACTTTCATCTTTGGGGTCATCTGAAGTCATTGGTGTATGCCCATAAACCCCGAAACATCAATGACTTGAAGGAGGAAATTCGACGGGTTATCGGGCAAATGGAAGTCGAAACTTGTCGTGCAGTAATATCCAATTTCATGGACAGAGTTGATGCGTGCCAGCGCAGTAGAGGAGGACACATGCATGACATCATTTTTCATACATGAAATCGGAAGGTAAGATGAACTTGTTGATGTATTTATTTTCAGTTTTTCAATAAAATAAATCTCTTAATTTGATATATCAAAACCGGCGCTCTTTTTGAATCACCTATATGTGTTTTCCCTACATTGATAGGTTGGGCAGCCATCGGTAAATTCCAATATTATCATGATTCTCTTAGCCCAGATCTACCGGGAATAGAACCCGCGACCCTATCCCACAAACAGAACAGCTGACAACTAAACGTCGCAAACCTTTCGGTCGCGGAGGTGGTTTAAATTTTTTTTTGTATAACGCTTAGTTTAGCGGAAATTAGCGATTTTCTGGGTTTTTTTCTCACGAAAACGTATAAAAAAAATCTTAGATTTCATTCTTTTTTTTATTCCTAATTTGTGTACGTTGCAATCTGTTCAATTGAGAACAATAAGCAACCCCATGACTCAATGAGATGAGGATGATGTGTATGACGTGTAAATGAGGTGTAGTCTTGTACAGACCTAGGCCGACCATTCCTGAGAGAGTATGGTTAATTAAACCCCAACCATCAAAGTACAGCGGTAACCACTGTCTAGCATTCAAATCCGTATAAAAGTAACTACCTTTACTAGGATTTGAACCAGGAACCTTCGTCTCCGAAAATCAGCTGTTAAACAGCTGATTTTGGCGACGACGTTACCTCTAGACCAACCCGGTGGGTTATTTCATTCTTAGCATGCATTTTACGACAAAAGTGTATATAATAAAATTTATAGGAAATTAAAAGATCTACAACTTTTATTTAGATAATTTTTCTCTGCAGAACTTAGTTTACCGTGAAAGCGTGATTTTCCGTATTTTAAAGCCAAACTGAGATTGATTTTCAATTTGCGTCATTCACTCATGATTAAAATTTAGATTATGTTTATTGAGGTTAGTTTCTTTTGTTTATTTGTAATGTTAGGTTATATTATTAATTATTTGCTAATGCAAATAATCGGTAAATTCCAGTATTATCATGATTCTTTTAGCCCAGATCTACCGGGAATAGAACCCGCGACCATATCCCACAAACAGAACAGCTGACAACTAAACTTCGCAAACCTTTCGATAGTAATTTATGTAGTTTAGTATTTAATTTAATTGTAATTTAATTTAATTTTAATTTAATTTAATTGTAATTTAATTTAATTGTAATTTAATTTAATTGTAATTTAATTTAATTGTAATTTAATTTAATTGTTATTTAATTGTTTAGTATTTAATTTAATTGTAATTTAATTGTTTAGTATTTAATTTAATTGTAATTTAATTTAATTGTAATTTAATTTAATTGTAATTTAATTTAATTGTAATTTAATTTAATTGTAATTTAATTGTTTAGTATTTAATTTAAATTGTAATTTAGTAGTTTAGTATTTATGTATTTTAATGCTTAATATGTAGTATTTTAGCGCAAAAGTGTATCTAGACAATGTAAAAATCTACAAGTTTTGTTAAAAATGTTTTGTATTACGCCTACTTTAGCGATAATTAGTGATTATCTGTTTTTTTTTTCATGAAAATCTGTAAAAACGTGGATTTTTCAAGATATCGGGGTTAGTATGCATTTAACGACAAAAGTGTATTTAATCAAATTATAGGAAATTCAAAGATCTACAACTTCTGTTAAAGAATTTTTCTCTACAGAGCCTAGTTTAGCGTAAAACAGTGATTTTCCGTATTATTAAGTCAAAATAAGGTTATATCTTTTGGGATTATTTTTTTTTTTTTTTGGGTTATTTCTAATGTATTATTACTAATGTTAGGTTATTTTGTTAAATACCCACCGGGTTGGTCTAGAAGTAAAGCCGTCGCCAAAATCAGCTGTTTAACAGGTAATTTTTGGAGACGAAGGTTCCTGGTTCAAATCCTAGTAAAGGTAGTTACTTTTATACGAATTTGAATACTAGAGAGTGGTTACCGGTGTAATTTGATGGTTGGGATTTAATTAACCATACTCTCTCAGGAATGGTCGGCCTGGGTCTGTACAAGACTACACCTCATTTGCACGTCATACACATCATCCTCATCTTATTGGGTCATGAGGTTGCTTATTGTTCTCAATTCAACTGATTGCAACGTACACATATTAGGAATTTTAAAAAAAATTATGTTAAATATTTGCTTTGGCAAGAGAAATTAGTGTGAGTGTTTCACACCAGATTTTTATTATTATTATTAAGTGTTGTGAATTCAAGTGTCTAGTGGATGATCGGTGAAGACAGCATGTGTCGAGGGCTGTCCCTTTTATACATAGAGATCACGTTGAACGAATAAGACAGTATATGTGTTAGTAATGCAAACAAAAAGCATCGGATGCGGAGTGGGAAAAAACAGAAAGCTTTGCCACGAAAATCGGATAGGATTCGCATAAAATGATGCAAAGAATATCTTTTCCGCATGAACCACCTCCCCCTCACCTAGTGGGTTATATGTAGTGGTTACCAGTTGTCAGATTCAGAAAAAGGAAAAAAAATAGAATTGGTGTGAGGTAGGTGCCTTGAGTAACCCCAATGATTTATGCAGTGACGCGTACCAATTTTATTCTAAGTTACATCTGCCAATAGTATCACTTTTCTTTTTTCTCTTCCATGTTCGGTTTTCCAACAAAAAAAAAACATTACTACTACGATAATTTAAGTTTATATTCCAAAATTTTCCTTTCTCAAAATCTTTTTACCGCCCTACCCTCTTTACCACCTCTTTATCCCTTTTCACCTCTTTTCTGTTCACCTCTTTATCACTTTTTGTTTCACCCTTTCTTCCAATTGATTCCTCCCTACCGTCTTTATCACCTCTTTATCCCTTTTCACCTCTTTTCTGCTATTTTTGCTATTTTTTATTTTTTTTTATTTTCATGCATGTTAGGGCAATAACTTATTTCCAAATGTACCAATAAATTTGAATGATCGTAACCTAGAAATGCAGTGGCCATTAGAGCTAGCATAACAAGTGTACCTGAAATTCAGGTTTTTTTACTTTCTCTTGCCTATATGAATATATAGGAAGGAAAGTATTGTTTTCATGTCGATTTTTCGAAATCGAGTTTTCACCGGATCTATACGTTTTCAGACCCCCTGAACCCAAAAAAACATGTTTTTAGCGATTGGTCAGTGTGTGTGTCTGTGTGTGTGTGTGTGTGTGTCTGTTTGTGTGTGTGTGCGTGTGTGTGTGTGTGTGTGTGTGTGTGTGTGTGTGTGTGTGTGTGTGTGTGTGTGTGTGTGTGTGTGTCTGTGTGTGAACAGAATATCTCAAGAACGGAACATCGTACGAACTTGAAACTTGAAACTTAAGTTACATACCACTACCGGACGCGACACGAACATTTTCATCAAAATCGGTCAACCGGAAGTAGTAGTTTATTCGTATAATTTTTCAGTTTTTTGCGATTTTCTCAAAAACTGGTCCTACGATTTTTTTTAAAATCGCCTATTTTACTCAATTTTTTATTCTCTACAAGATAGGGTAGGCGCCATGTTTGCTAAAATTCTCGGTGAGGCTGTTTTCACGTAAAAACGTTGTTTCTTTAAGATTACGGCTTTAATATAAACTTTAACGCAAAAACTTATATAATAAAAGTTGTAGAGAATTTAAAAACCTACAACTTCTGTTTCAAACATTTTTTTGTATAACGCTTAGTTTAGCGGTAATTTGCGATTTTCTGTTTTTTTTCTCACGAAAACGTGAGAAAAATCGATTTTTTTAACATTTCGGTCTTAGTATGCATTTTACGACAAAAGTGTATATAATTAAATTTATAGAAAGTTAAAAGATCTACAACTTTTGTTTAGAGCATTTTTCTCTACAGAGCCTAGTTTAGCGTGAAAGAGTGATTTTCCGTATTTCTAAGCCAAACTGAGTTCGATTGTCATTTTGCGTCATTCACTCATGATTAAAATAAGGTTATGTTTTTTGAGGTTAGTTTTTGTTCATTTCTAATGTTTTAATACTAATGTTAGGTTTATTGTTAATTATTTGCATTGGCAAGAGAAAGTTGTGTGAGTGTTTCACACCAGATTTTTAATTTATATGATCCGTTAATTGAACACTCCACCTGTCTGTTATAGGCAAATTTAATAACTACAATTATCTAAACAACCCCTGTGATATAACTGAAACCCCTTACTTTCTAAGGTTCACAAATATTTTTCTCTGTGAGTGGACAAAATCGATATCAAAGTAGAGTGTAGTTTACAATGAAAAAGAAGTCAAAACTAATAAATGGATTTAAAAAGTAAAACTTAAACTAAGTTTGATAAATTAATACTTATTCTAATCCTTTGATTTAAGCAAAAAATAAATTAATTAAAATTTATAAAGGAAATTTGCTTTTTAATCGTTTATTTGAAACGCGCAAATTACATTTGTAATAAATTTTAGTAGGTGGTTTAAAGAAACGAATCATTTTCACAGAATTGAATGCAGATTAAGCTTTAAGAATATATATATGTTTGTGTGTGTGTGTGTGTGTGTGTGTGTGTACGTGTGTGTGTGTGTGTGTGTGTGTGTGTGTGTGTGTGTGTGTGTGTGTGTGTGTGTGTGTGTGTGTGTGTGTGTGTGTGTGTGTGTGTGTGTGTGTGTGTGTGTGTGTATGTGTGTGAATGTGTGTGTGTGTGTTTGTGTGTGAAAGAAAAAGATCGTTGGAAACAGAATTTAATGAATTGAGAATTTATTATTCGTTAATTATTTCTTTCATCTCTTTAACAATCCAATTAACTCATTTAATTCATTCAGATAAGCTTTTAAACTTTAAAAACGAAATAAAATTTAAATGGATTCAAAATTCCCTTGGTAGAGAAGTTGTAAGGTAGGTAAATGGATTTCTAAGCAAAAATCTGGTGTGAAACACTCTTACGACTTTCTCTAGTCAATTAAAATTATCACCAATATAAACTAACATTAGTAATAAAACATTCAAAATAATTTTTAAAAAATCTGGTGTGAAACACTCACACAACTTTACATATAAACATAACCTAATTTTAATCATACAGGGTGATTCACGAAGATATGCAGAAACTTTGGAAGCCCATTTTACATGTAAAAATAATGAAAAAAGTTCATATAAACATGGGTCCGGAAATGCTTTGTTTCTAACTGTTACGGCTAGCGAAAGTTTCGCCTGGATTTCAGCTCACCAGGTGAAATGAGGTCTTCCTGGAATTCTGGTAAGGTAGATTAAGGGGCGAATTCAATCATTTCTTATGGTTTTTGATCTGATAAATTGAATAAAACAGGTCCCAGAACTGTAAGTTAAATAGTTTTTAAGAAAACCAGTGTCAAATGCAAAAAATTAAGTGAAAAACACATTTTTTCATCTTTGGCCAAGAATAACTTTGTTATTTCACCAAGAAACAGTTAAAATTTTTCAATAAAATATGTAGAAAATTTTATTCTGAACAAACCGGTGTAAATTAAGTACACAGAAAGCGAATAGATGTTTTATAAAATGAATTTTTATTCATAAGAGTACAAAGTAAAATTAACCGGAAAAACTAAGATAAAAAAATGTGTTTTTTTTCACTCCATTTTTTGCATTTGACACTGGTTTTCTCAAAAACGATTCGCTTTCTGTGTACTTAATTTACACCGGTTTGTTCAGAATAAAATTTTTTACATGTTTTATTGAAAAATTTTAACTTTTTTTTGGTGAAATAAAGTTATTCTTGCCGAAAGATGAAAAAATGTGTTTTTCACTCCATTTTTTGCATTTGACACTGGTTTTCTTAAAAACTATTTAACTTACAGTTCTGGGACCTGTTTTCAATTTATCAGATCAAAAACCATAAGAAATGATTGAATTCGCCCCTTAATCTACCTTACCAGAATTCCAGGAAGACCTCATTTCACCTGGTGAGCTGAAATCCAGGCGAAACTTCCGCTAGCCGTAACAGTTGGAAACGAAGCATTTCCGGACCCATGTTTATATTAACTTTTTTCATTATTTTTACATGTACAATGAGCTCCTAAAGTTTCTGCATATCTTCGTGAATCACCCTGTATATGAAAAACGCAAAATGAAAATCTATCTCAGTTTGGCTTAAAAATACGGATAATCACTCTTTAACGCTAAGCTAGGCTCCTAGAGAAGAATGCTCCAAATAAAAGTTGATCTAAAATTATTATACTATTTTTACTTTCTCTTGCCTATATGAATATATAGGAAGGAAAGTATTGTTTTCATGTCGATTTTAAGAAATCGAGTTTTCACCGGATCTACACGTTTTCAGACCCCCTGAACCCAAAAAACATGTTTTTAGCGATTGGTCTGTGTGTGTGTGAACAGAATATCTCAAGAACGGAACAACGTACGAACTTCAAACTTGAAACTTAAGTTACATACCACTACCGCACCCGACACGAACATTTTCATCAAAATCGGTCAACCGGAAGTAGTAGTTTATTCGTGTAATTTTTCACTTTTTTGCGATTTTCTCAAAAATTGTTCCTACGATTTTTTTAAAAATCGCCTGGTTTATTCAATTTTTTATTCTCTACAAGATAGGGTAGGCGTCATGTTTGCTGAAATTCTCGGTGAGGCTGTTTTCACGTAAAAACAAAGTTTTTTTAAGATTACGGCTTTAATATGCAATTTAGCGAAAAAATTTATACAATAAAATTTGTAGAGAATTTAAAATTCTACATCGTTTATTTCAAACATTTTTTTGTATAACGCCTAGTTTAGCAGTAATTAGCAATTTTCTGTTTTTTTCTCACGAAAACATGAGAAAAATCGATTTTTTAAAGATTTCGGCCTTAGTATGCATTTTATAATAAAAGTGTATATAATTGAATTTATAGAAAATTAAGAGATCTACAACTTTTAATTAGAACATTTTTCTCTACAGAGCCTAGTTTAGCGTGAAAGAGTGATTTTCCGTTTTTTTTTAAGCCAAATTGAGTTCGATTTTCATTTTGCGTCATTCACTCATGATTAAAATAAGGTTATGTTTTTGAGGTTAGTTTTTGTTTATTTCTAATATTTTATTAATAATGTTAGGTTTATTATTAATTATTTGCATTGGCAAGAGAAAGTTGTGTGCGTGTTTCACACCAGATTTTTATAAATATAATTACTTACCACCAAAATGGTAGAATTGCAGATAAGTTCCCAGTACGTGATTCACTACTGAATATTGTAGAAAACCGCTTAGGCAGGCATAGAGGTGCTGCGCGTGTGTAAGGCTCAGTTTATCATCTATAGTATGTTCATGGAGCTTGAGCCGTACGGCCAAACAAACCGTGCGTGCATAAATGAAAGAGGCAGGTTCACAAACGGTCATGAACGAGAATAAAAGTGCCTAACAATGTAAACAAACGTATGCCTATATTAATGACTGTTGTTGTTTAGGTCATCAGCCTGTAGGCTGGTTTGAACCTCTAGAGGTTTTACTAAGTAAATCGAGGAGTGAGGTGGTTTACCATTGCCTTCCTCACTGAATGGAAAAGTATGCTTATCAGCATGCCGGGCCCTCTGAAAAGCACAAATTTTCCACTCTGCAAATGACACCTTCACTTCATTCACCACAGGGTCTGGCTGTATAGTGAAATTCATTACTTTCAGAGGAGATAACTCTGATTAGTGTCACAGTACACCTCTACCTCTTCTCTTCTTAAATGATTCAGTCATTTAATTGGCTGACCATGTGATAAGAAACACAACTATTTATTTTAGCCCTGCAACGAACAGATTGAGTGTAAATAATTTGACACTCCACCTGTCTGTTATGGGCAGATTAATGACTATAGATAATGACTATAGATTAATGACTATAGCATAAAAACATACTACTCTTCTTCTTCTTCTTTGTCTGCTATCCATTAATGGATGTTTGCGATCACCGCTGACCATTTTTCCCTGTCACCACACGTGTGTATTATGTCTCCTGCGGCCTCCATCCCTGTCCATTGCTTGATATTCTGCAGCCACGACATCCTCCTTCTGCCCACTCCTCTCCGTCCCTCTATCTTCCCCTCAATTATCAGTTGCAGCAGATGGTACCTCTCATTGCGCATCACATGTCCCAGATAAGCGGTCTTCCTTCTTTTTATGGTGCTCATCAGTTCCCGCTTCCTTCCTACCCTCTCCAGAATCTCCTCATTGGTTCTTTTTGCTGTCCATGGAACCTTCAGGATTCTTCGGTAGATCCACATTTCAAATGCTTCCAGCCTGTTCATGGTGTTAACCTTCAGCGTCCAACCCTCCATTCCATACAAAAGTACCGACCATACATAGCATTTTGTGAATCGTATTTTAAGGTTGAGGTCAAATTCCGTGTTTGTGAGGATGCTTCTGAACCTTATAAATGCACTCCGTGCCTTCTCTATTCGACACTTGATTTCCACATCTGATGACCAGTCTTCACATAACCAAGTTCCTAAATAGTTGAACTTCTTCACACGCTCTATGTCTTCATTGTTGAGCTTTAGCTTTGAATTCTGAAACTCATCTGGTTTGCGAGTAATTATTATATAAAAATTATATTTATGTTATAAAATAAAATTATTTGCTCCTTTTTACTTTCTCTTACCTATATGAATATATAGGAAGGAAAGTATTGTTTTCATGTAGATTTTAACAAATACACTCTTCACCCGAATATACACGTAAACAGACCCCCTAAACCCACACAACATGTTTTTAGCGATTTGTCTGAGTGTGTGTGTGTTTGTGCACTACTAGGCCCGATACAAACATTTTCTTAAAAATCGGTCAAACGGAAGTAGTAGTAAACATAACGTTAAAGAAAGTAGAGAAGTTGATGTATTTATTCATAATAATAGTTTAGAGCATGTAGAAACAGTGAAGTTCCTGGGAGTATCTCTAGATAGATCTTTGTCTATACCAATCAAGTTTGTAGTAAAATATCATCTGGGGTGTTTGCACTAAAACAAATTGCCAGATTAAATGATAAAAAATTACTAATGGCAGCTTATCATGACCTCATTCTGTCTCATATCCGTTATAGTATCTTAGTATGGGGTAATTCCAGGATGGGTAATATGAATAGGGTTTTTAAAATTCAAAAGAAAGCTATTAGGTGTGTGGTGGGAGCTAACCAGCTAACCTCATCCACACCACTATTTAAGCAGCTTAAATTGCTTACAGTTCCCTCTCTCTACATTTTTCAGGTGATTATGTATGTCAGGCAAAATAATTTTATGCAGAATTTCAATATTTACAATCATAACACGAGAAATTATTATTATTATGTGACTAATCACTCCACAAAATTGTTTGAACAAAAAAATCTACTTATGCAGGGAGAAAATTCATGAATAAATTACCCCAATTTTTAAAATGTTGTGAGAAATTTAATTCCTTTAAAAAGAATCTGAAAAATTACTTGATCGGTGAAACTTTTTATAGCGTACAAGAATTTCTTTGTTGATAGTAGTGATACATTGTGTGATTCTTATATGTATTTCAGATGTTATAGCTGACATGTCCTATACTCCTCCTGGATTCTCCAGGGCGTGTCATTTTTCACTTTTTTGCGATTTTCTCATAAACGGCTCCCACGATTTTTTTTAAAATCACCTTATGTACTACATTTTTTATGATTTACAAGATAGGGTAGGCGCCATGCCTGCTGAAATTCTTGGTGAGGCTGTTTTCACGTAAAAAAAAAATTATTTTTTTCAGATTGCGACTTTAATATGCATTTTAGCGCAAAAATGTATATAATAAAAATTGTTGAGAATTTAAAATCCTACAAATTTTATTTCAAACATTTTTTGTATAGCGTTTAGTTTAGCGGTAATTAGCAATTTACTGTTTTTTTTCTTACGGAAACGTGTAAAAAAATCGATTTTTTAACGATTTCATCCTTAGCATGCATTTACTGACAAAAGTGTACATAATCAAATTTATAGAAAAATTAAAAGATCTACAACTTTTATTTTGTAATTCCTAATTTGTGTACGTTGCAATCTGTTCAATTGAGAACAATGAGCAACCCCTTGACCCAATGAGATCACTCTTTCACACTAAACTAGGCTCTGTAGAGAAAAATGCTGTAAATAAAAGTTTTCCGTATAACTTTTATACGGATTTGAATGCTAGACAGTGTTACTAGCATTGCAAAAGCAGTGCAAAGTAGCGTTGTACTTTGATGGTTGGGGTTCAATTAACCATACTCTCTCAGAATGGTCCACCTGAGTCTGTAAAAGAGTACACCTCATTTACACGTCATACATAATAGACCTATGTATGACGTGTAAATGAGGTGTACTCTTTTACAGACTCAGGTGGACCATTCTGAGAGAGTATGGTTAATTGAACCCCAACCATCAAAGTACAACGCTACTTTGCACTGCTTTTGCAATGCTAGTAACACTGTCTAGCATTCAAATCCGTATAAAAGTTATACGGACAACTTTTATTTACAGCATTTTTCTCTACAGAGGCTAGTTTAGTGTGAAAGAGTGATTTTCCGTATTTTTAAGCTCAACAGGTTGATTTTCATTTTGCGTCTTTCACTCACGATTAAAATTAGGTTATGATCATTGAGGTTAGTTTTTTGTTTATTTCTAATGTTTTATTACTAATGTTAGATTATATTGTTAATTATTTGCAGTAGCAAGAGAAAGTTGTTTGAGTGTTTCACACCAGATTTTTTTGAATTGTCTCTGTGTGTTTTAAGACTTGTTTGTATTTTCATAGATATTAAAGCCGGTACAAATCAAAATAGTGACAAACCCACCGGGTTGGTCTAGAGGTAAAGTCGTCGCCAAAATCAGCTGTTTAACAGCTGATTTTCGGAGACGGAGGTTCCTGGTTCAAATCCTAGTAAAGGTAGTTACTTTTATACGGATTTGAATGCTAGACAGTGGTTACCGGTGTACTTTGATGGTTGGGGTTCAATTAACCATACTTTAACAGGAATGGTCGCCCTGAGTCTGTACAAGACTACACTGTCTCATTTACACGTCATACATATCATCCTCATCTCATTGGGTCATATGGTTGCTTATTGTTCAGAATTGAACAGATTGCAACGTACACATATTAGGAATTAAAAAAAAATAGCGAAAGATCTCCCCTAAAAAGGCAAAAAGGTGTATCCCAAAAACACAACATTTCAGAATTTGCATTCAAAGTTAAAATTGCGGCCGTTTTGTTGTAAATGACTTTCTAATTGAGTACTTTATGTATGGTTATAGTTTTTAATGTTCTGTTTATGACTACATAGTCAAAAATTTGTAAAAAACTTGTTAAAACCCTAAAAACTCAGTTAAACCATTTTGTCCTAATGCTGTATATTCATACAGCCTTAGGCTGTATGAATATACAGCCTAAGGTTGGACATAATCTGAAACTAACACCGAAACAAAATCTCATTGTGTATGAGCGGCAAAACGGTGTATTAAGTTCATACACCTTTTTGCCACATGGAATGACTGTCCAAGAGCAACAGTAAACATAATTTAAAATATGGTATACACCTTTTTCTATGTTTCTTTTGGATAGTTAATTTTCAGCATTTCATAGGCAAAAGGTAGCCCTATTATTTGCGCATACATCCTTCTGCCGTGTGCCTTTCTCTAAATGCAAATGATTATAAAATATACCAAAAAGAAGCATAAGCCATTTAACTCCTTTTACCATTGACTAAAACTATTTTAACAACACAGTTTACTAAAGTAAAAAGTATTAATCGCACATACATCATATTCCCGTTTTATAGCGATGGGATTTTCAGTGTTTTCAAAAAGGAAAAATGGTGAAAAGAATTCATACATCTTTGTGCCAATCTTTAATTACCAATTTATTAACACATACACCATTTTGCATCTAAAATTTCTCAAAATAGACGTACATAAAGCTTTTTGCCATCATTGTCTCTTGAAAACTATAACTCGTACAGACTTGGCAATAGGATTTTTGAAAAAAGCGCAAAAAATTACCTTAGAATCGTAAATAAAAAAATCTGGTGTGAAACACTCAGACAACTTTCTCTTGCCAATTCAAATAATTAACAATAAACCTAACATTAATAATAAAACATTAGAAATAAACAAACAACTAATCTCAATAAACGTGACATAATATTAATCATATAGGCCTATGAAAGACGAAAAATGAAAATCGATCTCAGTTTGCCTTAAAAATACGGAAAATCACTCTTTCACACTAAACTAGGCACTGTACAAAAAAAAGCTAAAATAAAAGTTGTAGATCTTTTAATTTTCTATAAATTCGACTATAAGTTATACACTTTTGTCATACAATGCATACTAAGGCCGAAATCTTAAAAAAATGGATTTTTCACACGTTTTCGTGAGAAAAAAACAGAAAATCACTAATTAATATAATTAGTTAATTAATTAATATACAAAAAGATGTTTGAAATAAAAGTTGTAGGACTTTAAATTTTTTACAAATTTTATGAGAAAATCGCAAAAAAGTGAAAAATTATACGATTAAACTACTACTTCCGGTTGACCGATTTTGATGAAAATGTTCGTGTCGGGTCTATTAAGGGTATGTAACGTAAGTTTCAAGTTCGTACGATGTTCCGTTCTTGAGATATTTTATATACGCGTACACACACAGACCAATCGCTAAAAACATGTTTTTTGGGTTCAGGGGGTCTGAAAATGTGTATATTCGGGTGAAGAGTGTATTTGTTAAAATCGACATGAAACCAATACTTTCCTTCCTATATATTTATACAGGCAAGAGAAAGTAAAAATAGCGACAGATGAAATTGTACCAAGGACCTTCGAAATAAGTAGGCTACCAGTTGCGATTACAACTGCACCAAAAAGGGTCATCCAAAGAGAAACAAGAGATATAATGTATATCAGTTTAATAATGAGAACGAGTGAGCCGTCACGCACATGTTTACGCAGGTTAACCTCAAATAATCCTTCGAAAAGCGGTGACCGTTAGTTAATGCAGGCTCTCCACATGTCCGTCCGTCCAGTCAAAATGTGTCTCTGTATTAACGCATACCGTACATGGGGGGCCTCGTTTGTGGTTTTTTGTTGTGTTTCACTAATTATTTGCATCCATTAAGAGAATCAATTAATGTATTAATTCAATTTATATTGTCAATTTCGTAGTAAATACACATTCCTATATAGATATAGGGTGATTCAAAAAGAGCGCGGTTTTGATATATCAAATTAAGAGATTTATTTTATTTAAAAACTGAAAATAAATACATCAACAAGTTCATCTTACCTTCCGATTTCATGTATGAAAAATGATGTCATGCATGTGTCCTCCTCTACTGCGCTGGCACGCATCAACTTTGTCCATGAAATTGGATATTACTGCACGACAAGTTTCGACTTCCATTTGCCCGATAACCCGTCGAATTTCCTCCTTCAAGTCATTGATGTTTCGGGGTTTATTGGCATACACCAATGACTTCAGATGACCCCAAAGATGAAAGTCACAAGGCGTCAAGTCACACGACCTTGGTGGCCATTGATGGTCGGAATTACGAGAAATGATGCGATCCTGGAACCGTTCACGGAGCAACAACATTGTTTCTCGTGCAGCAACTGAATTTTATACGGGTGATATTGGAGATCGTACCGAAGAATTCTCCGTACAGAAGAACATCGTAAACCCAATTGTTGAGAACGGCGACGTATTGATTTTGCTGGGCTAACAGCCACACTGTCACGAACCAACGCAACGTTCTGCTCAGTTCGGCCAGAACGACGACGTCCAGAACTTTTAAGGTCGACTGTTGAACCCGTCTCAAAAATTTTTTTTCATGAGCCTGCGAACTGTTGATTCATTCGGTGCTTCATTACGTCCTAGAGTACCGCGAAGTCGCCTGACAGTAGCCGCATAACTCTCTCCACTCTGATAAAATGTTTTGACGATTAACACTCGTTGTGCAATAGTAAACTTCTCCATGGTTAGACACAGACTGCGAGAGTACTACACTGCGAACAAGAGAAACCACAACTGAATCGTTAATCGGAATGTTCTCCGAAATAGAAATGAGGTCTAACAATGTTGCCAACTGATAAATAAAAATTTACCAGCCGTTTAAAAACCGGCGCTCTTTTTGAATCACCCGTTAGATTAAGTACTCCTCCAAAAACATATGGTGTGAAACACTCACACGACTTTCTTTGACCTATGTAAATAAAACTCATATTATAACCTATTTTTACTTTCTCTTGCCTATATGAATATATAGGAAGGAAAGTATTGTTTTCATGTCGATTTTAAAGAAATCGAGTTTTCACCGGATCTATACGTTTTCAGACCCCCTGAACCCAAAAAACATGTTTTTAGCGATTGGTCTGTGTGTGTGTGAACAGAATATCTCAAGAACGAATCATCGTACAAACTTGAAACTTGAAACTTAAGTTACATATCACTACCGGAACCGATACGAAAATTTTCATCAAAATCGGTCAACCGGAAGTAGTAGTTCATTCGTAAAATTTTTCACTTTTTTGCGATTTTCTCAAAACTGGTCCTACGATTTTTTTAAAAATCGCCTGGTTTACTAAATTTTTTATTCTCTACAAGATAGGGTAGGCGCTATGTTTGCTGAAATTCTTGGTGAGGGTGTTTTTACGTAAAAAAAGTGTTTTTTTAAGATTACGGCTTTAATATGTAGTATTATAGCGCAAAAATTTATATAATAAAAAAATGTAGAAAATTTAAAATTTTACAACTTTTATTGTAAACATTTTCTGTATAACGCTTAGTTTAGCGGTAATTAGCGATTTTCTGTTTTCTTCTCACGAAAACGTGTGAAAAATCGATTTTTTTAAGATTTCGGCCTTAGTATTTATTTTATGACAAAAAAGGTTATAATCAAATTTATAGAAAATTAAAAGATCTACAACTTTTATTTATAGCATTTTTCTCTACAGAGAGTAGTTTAGTGTGAAAGAGTGATTTTTCCGTATTTTTAAGCTAAACTGAGGTTGATTTTCATTTTTCGTCTTTCGTATATGATTAAAATTACGTTACGTTTATTGAGGGTAGTTTTTTGTTTATTTCTAATGTTTTATACCTAATGTTAGGTTTATTGTTAATTATTTGCAATGGCAAGAGAAAGTTGTGTGAGTGTTTCACACCAGATTTTTCGTGTTACAAATGGTGCACACATTGTGACTCAATAAAAACTTAATGAATTCTTCTATAAATTCATGTAAGTAATTACTTTAACTTTTCAAAAGTAAATTTTTTATAAACTATCCAAACTGTTTATTTCATTTATAATCACCCTGTAACACAAAAACGGTAACACAAAATATTCGTAGGTGTAAGATAGTTAACACTATTTAACATCCAATTTATCATGAGACAGAAAATAAGTTTTTAATTTTCATAATATGAAAATTATGATTGAAGAAAACTAAATGGTTCGTACAATAGTTTTTCCTTATATTTCCCCCTATTAAACAAACCCTTTTACGACCGTAAAATCAACATTTTTATTGAAAAGAAAAACTAATAATAAAGATAAAAAACAAAATTAAATTGAAATAATTTTGCAAACCGGTAAAAGTTTTAATCCACACATACACACCATTACAATATGCAATAAAAAGAAATTACATTTAAGGGAAAATGTTGACGCAGATATTACTAGGTTATTAAATCGATGAATTTTGTAGAACAAGGAAAAGCAATTTTCCATTTCATTACATCCGAAACATTTTACATTTTACACCTACATCGATTTCAGTGGATAGGCTACTGGTGAAAACACCAACCACTCAAATTCACATCGTATTAAAACTGTTCAATTGGAATCGAAAGAAACTCTGCTGTGAAACACTCACACGACTTTCTCTTGACAATGTAGTCCGTAATAAACAATATAACTTAAGTTTAATTAGGAGTAACCAATGTAAATTGGAAACCAATTGTTTTCATGTCGATTTTTCGAAATCGAGTTTTCACAGGATCTACACGTTTTCATACCCCCTGAACCCAAAAAACATTCATGAATAATCATGTGACAATAAAGATAACTAACAATATAACTTAAGTTTATTTACGAGTAACCAATGTAAATTGGAAACCAATTTTGTTTTCATGTCGATTTTTCGAAATTGAGTTTTCACCGGATCTACACGTTTTCAGAACCCCTGAACCCAAAAAATATTCATGAATAATCATGTGACAATATAGATAACGTTGTTCGTTATAACTTAAGTTTATTTACGAGTAACCAATGTAAATTGGAAACCAATTTTGTTTTCATGTCGATTTTTCGAAATCGAGTTTTTACCGGATCTACACGTTTTCAGACCCCCTGAACCCAAAAAACATTCATGAATATTCATGTGACAATATAGGTAACGAACAATTAAACTTATGTTTAATTACGAGTAACCAATGTAAATTTTTTACTTTGTCTTGCCTATATGAATATAATATAGGAAGAAAGGTACTGTTTTCATGTCGATTTTTCGAAATCGAGTTTTCACCAAATCTACACGTTTCCAGGCCCCCTGAACCCACACAAACATGTTTTTAGCGGTTGGTCTCTCTCTCTCACCCTCTCTCTCTCTCCCTCTCTCTCTCTTCCTCCCTCTCTCTCTCTTTCTCTCTCTCTCTCTATCTATCTATCTATCTATCTATCTCTCTCTCTCTGCGTGCGTGCGTGTGCGTGTGTGTTTGTGTGCAAGTGAGTGAGTGTGTGTGTGTGTGCGTGCGTGCGTGTGTGTAAGGTTACTCAAGGTTTAGAACAGAATAACTCAAGGTTAGTGGTGAAAACACAACCACTCAAATTCACATCGCATTAAAACTGTTCAATTGAAATCGAAAGAAACTTTGCTGTGAAACACTCACACTACTTTCTCTCGACATTGAGGTCTCTCTAACCTCAATAAACATAACCTTATTTTAATCATGAGTGAAAGACCCAGTTTGGCTTAAAAATACGGAAAACCACTCTTTCACGCTAAACTAGGCTCTGTAATGAAAAATGCTTTAAATAAAAGTTGTAGATCTTTTAATTTCCTATAAAATTAATTATATACACTTTTGTATTAAAATGCATGCTAAGACCGAAATCTTAAAAAAAATCGATTTTTCACACGTTTTCGTGAGAAAAAACATAAAATTGCTAATTACCGCTAAACTAAGCGTTATACAAAAAAATGTTTGAAATTTAAGTTGTAGAATTTTAAATTTTTTACAACTTTTATTATATAAAAAATTTTGCGCTATATTACATATTAAAGCCGTAATCTCAAAAAAACATTTTTTTTACGTGAAAACAGCCTCACCAAGAATTTCAGCAAACATGGCGCCTACCCTATCTTGTAGAGCATAAAAATTTAGTAAACCAGGCGACAAAAATATCGTAGGACTAGTTTTTGAGAAAATCACAAAAAAGTGAAAAATTACACTAATAAACTACTACTTCTGGTTGACCGATTTTCATGAAAATGTTCGTGTCGGGTACGGTAGTGGTATGTAACGTAAGTTTCAAGTTCGCACAATGGTTCTTGAGATATTTTGTTCACACACATACACACACACACACACACACACAGACCGATCGCTAAAAACATGTTTTTAGGTTCAGGGGGTCGAAAACGTGTAGATCCGGTGAAAACACGATTCCGAAAAATCGACATGAAAGCAATACTTTCCTTCCTATATATTCGTATAAGCATGAGAAAGTAAAAAATTTACATTGGTTACTACAGGGTAATTTTTTTAGTCCTGTTACCCAATTGTTAATGTCTGGTAATTTTTTCTAAAAAAAATAAATTTTGTTTTGTGACACTAAGTTGGTAGCCCTACTCAACCAGTATGGATATGACAGTGTGAGTTGATTCCCCTTGAGCTGTGTAAAATTTTTTGCCATTTCCGGTCGTGCTACGAACAGAATGTCTTTTATCCCAAAACAATCTCTTGTTTAAATCTGGAGGCTGAAGCTCTAGAACTAATCGTACGTGATACGGATACAATTTATATTTTTTAGCAGCTTTCTGAGCACTCGAACATGACAAATCAACATGCGAGGAAAGTTTTTGTAAACTTTTCCATGAAGAATTGGGCAATATTGTTTTCACATTCTCTTAACGTCATCTGTCAAGAGAGTTGGTCGACCACTACGTTTTCTTCTGCAAACAATACCTGCCTCTAAAAATCAGTTAGTTAGCCTAGAAATTGACTAGAATAGAGTGGAGGAACACCAAAAAATTTAATTTGAAATGATTCTTTTACACTCGCATACGATTTTGTAGCAAAATATTGTTCAAGAATGAAAACCCGTTGTTCTAGGGTAAAAGACATTCTGTTCGTAACACAACTGGAAACAGCACAACATTTTACGCAACTCAAGGAGAATCAACTCAAACTGTCGTATCTATACCGGTTGAGTAGGGCTACCAACTTTGTGTCACAAAACAAAATATCCCTTTCTTAGAAAAAAATTACCAGACATTAAAAATTGGGTAACAGGACTAAAAAATCACCCGGTAGTAATTAAACATAAATTATATTGTTCATTATCTACATTGTCAAGAGAAAGTCGTGTGAGTGTTTCACAGCAGAATTTCTTTTGATTTCAATTGAACAGTTAAAGGTATTTTAATGCCTTGAGCCAAGAGAAAGTAAAAACTATGTCTGAAATGTCTTACCGTGTAGGGAATAAGAAGATAATATTGAAATGTGGTGAGTCCAAAAATTTAGTGCAATTTTTCGAACCATTTGTGGTAATGACGTAACATTAGCATTTACGTAATACCAGATCTAATTGTATGACATCACAACAGACGTGGGAGAAATTAAATTACATTTAATGGAATAAAAGTTTTGCAAAGGTTAAACCAATTGTGGTGACAATTTTATTCTGACAAATATATTTTCAAAGTTTTTTACTCTAAGGAAAACATTTTAAGTAATCTTTTTCAAGTAGTTTAAAGATGACACAATTTTTCTTTGTGTTAGTTAACCTGTTGAAATTTATGTTGAACAAACATTTTATTAAAGTTTTATCACATGAGATAACGATTTCGTACAGTTATTTCTTTCTCTTGCCTATATGAATATATAGGACGGAAAATATTGTTTTCATGTCGATTTTTCGATATCGAGTTTTCACCGGATCTACACGTTTTCAGACCCCTGAACCCACACAAACATGTTTCTAGTGATTGGTCTGTGTGTGTGTGTGTGTGTGTGTGTGTGTGTGTGTGTGTGCGTGCGCGTGCGTGCGCGTGCATGCGTGTTTTGTGCGCGCGCGTGTGCGTGTGCGTGCGTGATTGTGTGTGTGTGTGTGTGTATGCGCGCGCGCGCGTGTGCGTGCGTGTATGTATGTGTGTGTGCGCGTGTGTGTGTGTGTGTGTGTGTGTGTGTGTGTGTGTGTGTGTGTGTGTGTGTGTGTGTGTGTGTGTGTGTGTGTACAGAATATCTCAAGAACGGAACATAGTACAAACTTGAAACTTAAAACTTAAGCTACATACCACTACCGGACCCGACACAAACATTTTCATCAAAATCGGTTAACCGGAAGTAGTAGTTTATTAGTGTAATTTTTCACTCTTTTGCGATTTTCTCAAAATCTGGTCCTACGATTTTTCTTGAAATTGCCTGGTTTATTCAATTATGTTTTTTGCTATAATATAGGGTAGGCGCCATGTTTGCTAAAATTCTGGTGAGGTTATTTTCACGTAAAGAAAATAGTTTTTTTAAGATTACGGCTGCATTATAAATTTTAGCGCAAAACCTTTATAATAAAAGTTGTCACCTCCCCCTCTATCCACATCGATAGGTTGGCTCAGGGGTTGACAAAAACACATAAGGAAGCCAAAAAAAACAAGAGTTGTTGCTGCATATGATTATAATTACTTAAGAAAAACACAAAAGTCAAAAAATTAATTACACAATGAATCCAAGAAGTTTGGAAATACAGTAAAATTATTATATAGACATAATTAAATTTGAGACAAACAAAATACCTAAATGGATTATCTTCAGGCAAAAATTATTTAAAAAAGAATAAAAAAATTTAAATATAAAATACAATGTTTAATGAATAACTAAATTTTAATAGCTATCGCTTTAAGCTCACTTAAAACTGATACTATTTATACTGAAAATTCATAGATACAGAAAATTTAAAGGTAAAAAAAAATTATTTTTTTTTTTTAAAATAGAATTAGTTCATTGTCCTGTAGTAGCATAGCATCAAATTTTTATTTTAATATTATATTTATTTATATGTGCATACCATGGTAGCCTTTTAAATTATTAAAAAAAAATTTTATAAGAAAAACAATATTTTGTAAAAAAGATTTTATATATATAAAAAAAACAAGATTCTAGATTAATGAAATTACTTATGAGAAAGAAAACTTGTTAACGGATTTTAATATTAAAAAAAATTTAATTTAAATTTTAAACAAGTTCATTCGTTGACCATTTTCATTTCGCGACATGCATAGTACAGGAAGCCCTACCTGACCTGCATAGACGCAGTCAAGTAGAAATCGTCGATAGCCCGAAAAACACATTTTATAAAATATTTAATGACACATACCAGATTGCAGAAACAAAATTATAGAACAGAAAACGTCGAGAATCAAACCCAGGTGGCTCCAAACAAGCAGAATGGCACTGCTATCCACGACTATCCGAAACAGTTATCCAAAACTAGAGTAGGCTTCTCATGCAGTAGGATCTTCCATAACGGAAACGTTCCCAAAGCAGAATCTCACAGAATAGAACCCCAGAGTCGAACCCTGGACAAAAACCGACTAACGTTAAAAGCGAAAAAGGTAACACTTCGAAAAGAAAAGTAACAAAATGAACCCAATCAAAAGAAAGAAAAAGACCAAAGAATACTTCTGCAGATTGCGGTCAACATAGGTCAAAGGTAAAAAAACAAAAGGTAAGTACAAAAGATTAAATTGCCCTACACCTTAACGGAAAACCCACACAAGGTTAAAAGGTGTAGGCAAACAATCAGACAAAAAAACAAGGCAAGAATCGAACAAGGCCAAAACCAAAATAACTCGATTCAAAATTTAAAATTTACAGTTAAACAGAATTGACAAGCGCAATCTCCAGAAATATTCGACAGCAAAACAAAAGAGAACTTACCCAAAATAAATTTGGGGCTATGAAGCCAAAAACTTGAACCATAATTAAACGCCGACCCGGAAAAGACTTAAAATAATTACGTATCATAATAAGTTTGAAGAAAAACAAAAGATAAACATAATTTAAAACAGTAGATAATGCAATTAAACTTCAGTAACCATCATAATACAGCATTAAAGTATAAAAAACATTCTTTAAGTAAAAGAAAGAAATTTGCAAATCGGCAACATTTTAAAGGTCATAGACGATTACCGTACCATTTCACTTCACAAACAAGAGTGCACGTTTAAACCAGGAAGATAGTACAATTAGTCGACAGAAAAATATTAATTCAAATCAGGCCAGAATAGATAAACAGAAAAACGCCAGATAGCGACAGCATACAGTGAACAAAGTTAAGCATTAACACAAACAAAATGCAGCGCCAGAAATGAAACAAAAACCCTCAGTAACGTATTACAACATGGACGTTACAGACTCCCCCCGCCAAGGACAAACAAAGCTAAGAAATGGCTTTGTTTGGCCAAGCAAGAGGAGCGACGACGACGACAAAACACCGACAGAAAAAGGACAAATCTAGAAAAAAAAATTTTTGGGTGCGCCAGAACCACCGTTTCCCCACTACTATCCGCCCAACTAAGGGAAGAAGCACGGAGACCCGGAAGCACGGACGACCCTCGAGAGCAGGAATCGGAAATGCCCGCCCAACAAAGGGAAGACACTCCGAAACCTCCCTCCGAGAAGCGGCATCGGAAGCACCCACCCAACTAAGGGGAGGCACCGCGATACCCCTCTCCGAGAAGCAGTGCTCAAGGAAACCGCCCAACAAAGGGAAGCCCCTCAAGCACCCCTCTCCACAACGCAGCAATGGTACCGGAAGTTGCCGCCCATACAACAACCCCGATACCACCTAACAACAAAGTCTAAATCGGCAAAGCCCCGAAACCAAAAACAAAAACACAAAAATTTTAGTCAACGACTAACGACGCATAGAAGCTCAGAAACGCCGAAGCGTAGCGGGGTTCGAGGAGAAACCTCGAAACACCCGAAAGTGGGATGCACGAAGCAACAGGCCCACAACACCGGGAGAAGTTAAGGACGCCTCCCTAACTCGTCCAACAACCAACAAGGGTAAAGGGGTAACAGGGGAAAAGGGGTAACAACAAACACCCACAAAGGGTAACCACAAACATGGCAAAAGGGAAAAAGGGGAGGGTAAGGTTTCGGGAAGGGGGCAGGGGAAAAGACAAATCGGGAATAGAAAGGGCGATCGCAAAACTTTCACCTCGACACAACAAAACTATCGACCACAACACGGCAACAACCGCCGTACCAGAAGTGACGATAACAAACGAAAGAAGGTGGGTCGTGCAACACCTGAAAAGAAAGGTAGCTAACTGAAGCAAAGCAAAACACAAAACCAAAACAACAAGGCCAAAGAAGAGACAGGGTACCAGGTAGGCGAAGAGGGAAAAGGGAGGGAGTCGCTTAGGACTAGCAAAAAGGGGGAGACTTGGTCGACTACAAGAGCCACCAAAACAAAGGGAAACAAAAAAACAACAAACTCGCACACGGCGAAAACCACATCTAAGCCACCGGACCACGACCAAAGACACTTACAGAAAGCAGAAAGAAAATTCCTAAAACAAAACATCACAAGACCTAAACAGAAGAAACACGACCACCAACCGACACGACATCAAACAAGGACACCAATCTACCGCACAGACTTGGTGCTTGTTCAACCAAACCAGAAACAGAACAACGTCGTCGTAACACCAGAAATAAGCGCAAGTAGCACAAGACAGCAAGAAAGAAAATTAATAACAAGTCAAAAAAAATTCCAGATTTTACATCTATTTAAGCCAAGTCATTTCAAAAAAAAAATTTAAAGATCGGCGACCTCGAAAATCAAACGGCAACATTTCAAAACAAATTTGCGACAAGAAAATTTGCGAGTCCAAAAACAATCGGATATTCAAAAAAAAATTTAACTTTACAAGAAAAACAATGACAATTATTAGCAATACTAAACAGCTCTAATAGCATACTACAGCTGCAGCAAATCTGAAAACTACTTACAGCTACAAAAATACATTTTTACATAAACAAAATTTTATCACATATACAACAACAACATCTTAATAATCAAAAAAATTTTTCCAAAAAAAACACGTGTCCACCAACAAGACCACTGCACCACGGCAGCGAACAAAAGGCACAAAAATGCCTGTTAACAAAAACCTTGATGTTCCGGGCACCACACGCCACCAAAAACATCAAAGGTCGGACACCGGACACCAAGAACCCAGAACTGTCACAAACAGGACAGCGATTTGGACCACTGTACCAACTAAATGGTCCAAATCAAAACCACGTACTCTGCGACCACTTTGTCACCTCCCCCTCTATCCACATCGATAGGTTGGCTCAGGGGTTGACAAAAACACATAAGGAAGCCAAAAAAAACAAGAGTTGTTGCTGCATATGATTATAATTACTTAAGAAAAACACAAAATTCAAAAAATTAATTACACAATGAATCCAAGAAGTTTGGAAATACAGTAAAATTATTATATAGACATAATTAAATTTGAGACAAACAAAATACCTAAATGGATTATCTTCAGGCAAAAATTATTTAAAAAAGAATAAAAAAATTTAAATATAAAATACAATGTTTAATGAATAACTAAATTTTAATAGCTATCGCTTTAAGCTCACTTAAAACTGATACTATTTATACTGAAAATTCATAGATACAGAAAATTTAAAGGTAAAAAAAAATTATTTTTTTTTTTTAAAATAGAATTAGTTCATTGTCCTGTAGTAGCATAGCATCAAATTTTTATTTTAATATTATATTTATTTATATGTGCATACCATGGTAGCCTTTTAAATTATTAAAAAAAAATTTTATAAGAAAAACAATATTTTGTAAAAAAGATTTTATATATATAAAAAAAACAAGATTCTAGATTAATGAAATTACTTATGAGAAAGAAAACTTGTTAACGGATTTTAATATTAAAAAAAATTTAATTTAAATTTTAAACAAGTTCATTCGTTGACCATTTTCATTTCGCGACATGCATAGTACAGGAAGCCCTACCTGACCTGCATAGACGCAGTCAAGTAGAAATCGTCGATAGCCCGAAAAACACATTTTATAAAATATTTAATGACACATACCAGATTGCAGAAACAAAATTATAGAACAGAAAACGTCGAGAATCAAACCCAGGTGGCTCCAAACAAGCAGAATGGCACTGCTATCCACGACTATCCGAAACAGTTATCCAAAACTAGAGTAGGCTTCTCATGCAGTAGGATCTTCCATAACGGAAACGTTCCCAAAGCAGAATCTCACAGAATAGAACCCCAGAGTCGAACCCTGGACAAAAACCGACTAACGTTAAAAGCGAAAAAGGTAACACTTCGAAAAGAAAAGTAACAAAATGAACCCAATCAAAAGAAAGAAAAAGACCAAAGAATACTTCTGCAGATTGCGGTCAACATAGGTCAAAGGTAAAAAAACAAAAGGTAAGTACAAAAGATTAAATTGCCCTACACCTTAACGGAAAACCCACACAAGGTTAAAAGGTGTAGGCAAACAATCAGACAAAAAAACAAGGCAAGAATCGAACAAGGCCAAAACCAAAATAACTCGATTCAAAATTTAAAATTTACAGTTAAACAGAATTGACAAGCGCAATCTCCAGAAATATTCGACAGCAAAACAAAAGAGAACTTACCCAAAATAAATTTGGGGCTATGAAGCCAAAAACTTGAACCATAATTAAACGCCGACCCGGAAAAGACTTAAAATAATTACGTATCATAATAAGTTTGAAGAAAAACAAAAGATAAACATAATTTAAAACAGTAGATAATGCAATTAAACTTCAGTAACCATCATAATACAGCATTAAAGTATAAAAAACATTCTTTAAGTAAAAGAAAGAAATTTGCAAATCGGCAACATTTTAAAGGTCATAGACGATTACCGTACCATTTCACTTCACAAACAAGAGTGCACGTTTAAACCAGGAAGATAGTACAATTAGTCGACAGAAAAATATTAATTCAAATCAGGCCAGAATAGATAAACAGAAAAACGCCAGATAGCGACAGCATACAGTGAACAAAGTTAAGCATTAACACAAACAAAATGCAGCGCCAGAAATGAAACAAAAACCCTCAGTAACGTATTACAACATGGACGTTACAAAGTTGTAGAGAATCTAAAAACCTACAACTCTTATTTTTTCTTTTTTTTTAATTCCTAATATGTGTACGTTGCAATCTGTTCAATTGAGAACAATAAGCAACCCGATGACCCAATCAGATGAAGATGATGTGTATGACGTGTAAATGAGATGTAGTCTTGTACAGACTCAGGTCGACCATTCCTGAGAGAGTATGGTTAATTGAACCCCAACCATCAAAGTACACCCACAACCACTGTCTAGTATTCAAATCCGTATAAAAGTAACTACCTTTACTAGGATTTGAACCAGGAACCTTCGTCTCCGAAAATCAGCTGTTAAGCAGCTGATTTTGGTGACGACTTTACCTCTAGACCAACCCGGTGGGTTTAGTAGTAAAAGATGACACAATTTTTCTTTGTGTTGGTTAACCTGTTGAAATATTTGTTGAACAAACACTTTATTAAAGTTTTATCACAAGAGATAACGATTTCGTAAATTTATTTTTTTAAAGAAATGTATACGAAAAACTGCACTAATTTTGTTGTTTTCTTGAAGCATAACATTTTAATCACCAGATTGTGACCTTAGTGAGCATTCTACGACACACGTATGCAATCAAAGTGACAGGAAATTAAAAACTGCAATTTTTATTGTAAGCATTTTTCTCTACATAAGTAGCTTAGCAGCACTTAGTGATTTTCCGTATTTTTAATTTGTAATTTTTGTTTTGTTTAACGTCTGACTGTTCTGCAATTACTGCTAATGCAGACGACGGTGAAGGATGAAATTATTTGTGTAACGTATGAAAATATGGCGTGCCTGAATTGGATTCGAACCCAAGACCGCAATATGAGAGGCGACCACGTTACCAACTACGCCAATGAGGCCGGCTTAATTTGTACATAGGTTGATTTTCTTTTTGCTTTATTCACTAATATGATTAGGTTAGATGATTTTTAATATTACAGAGGAGGAAGAGGACCAGAAGGAGGAACAAGAGATAGAATAGGAAGAGGAAGAGGAACAATAAAACCCGGAAGAAGGAGAGGAGTAAGAGGAACATGTGGAAGAAAAACAGGTAGAAGGAGGAGGAGGAGGAGGGAAAGGGAAGAGAAGGAAGGGGATAAGGAAGAGGAAGGGGAGGAGGCGGAAGAGGAAAAAGAGGAAGAGGAAGAAGAGAAGGAAGAGGAAGACAAAGAAGAAGAGAAGGAAGAAGAAAAGGAAGAGGAAGAGGAAGACAAAGAAGAAGAGAAGAGGAAGAGGAGAGAGGAAGAAGAGGAGGAGGAAGGCGACGAAGAGGAGGAGAAATAAGAGATAGAAGAGGAAGAGGAATTAGAAGAATAAAACTTGGAAGAAAAAGAGGAGTAAGAGGAACAAGTGCAAGAAAAACAGGTAGAAGAAGAGGAAGAAGAAGAAAAAGAAGAGGAACAAAACAATAAAATCGAGGACGAAGGGAAACAAGTGGAAAAATAAGGAACAAGAGAAAGAAGAGGAAGATCAACTGGAAGAATAAAACTTGAAAGATGAGTAAAAAGAAAACAAAGAGGAAGCGGAACAAAAGAATAAACTGAGGAAGAAAAGAAACAAGTGGAAGAGGGGGAATAATAGATAGAAGAGGAACAGGAACTGAAAGAATAAAACTTGAAAAATGATTAAGAAGAAAAGAAAGAGGAAGAGGAACAAAAGAATAAACCGAGGATGAAGAGGAACAAGTGGAAGAGGCAAGAAGTAGAAGAATAAGAGGAAGAGAAAGAGAAGAAAATGTAGACAAATGTGTATCCGTTCTGACGAATTTACCCACAGCAAAACGCTGTAGGTACAGATTGGAAAAGCACAATATAAGCCTGCATACATACCTACATATGGCTTTAAAACAATGGCAAATGAAAAACGCGGTGAATTGTAATAAAAATTGAAATACGGAAATGAAGTCACGTGTGTGACATTTGAACACTTTAATGGAATCACATTCAATGTAGTTAAGTGGTGAACATACTAAACTGTTGTTAATGTTGACGGAAACATTTAAGTGTCGACATTACGTACTTTTTTTATTATTTTATTTTTATTTATTTGCTGGAACTGCCATAACTACCTACAAGTTTTAAGTGATCTTTTTCTATAGACACTTCCCCCCTGTCGCTCTCCCACCCACTTTACAATTCTTGTTTAATATAATAGGTTACTTTTACGCTAGTTTATCCGCCCACACTGATTTTCATCCCTTGCAACCTACCTCTAGCATGGAGTGACATCGTAATGATCGCCTCCTCAAGCAAAAAAAAAATCTGGTGTGAAACACTCACACAACTTTCTCTTGTCAATGCAATTAATTAACAATAAACCTAACATTAGAAATAAACAAACAACTAACCTGAAATAACATGAGCTTATTTTAATCATGAGTGAAAGACGTAAACTGAAAATCAACGTCAGTTTAGCTTAAAAATACGGAAATCACTCTTTCACGCTAAACTAGGCTCTTTAGAGAAAAATGCTCTAAATATGTTGTAGATCTTTTAATTTCCTATAAATTTGATTATATACATTTTTGTCCTAAAATGCCAAGGCCGAAATCTTAAAAAATCGATTTTTCACACTTTTTCGTGAGAAAAAACAGAAAATCGCTAATTACCGCTAAACTAAGCGTTGGACAAAAATATGTTTGAAATAAAAGCTGTAGAATTTTAAATTCTCTACAACTTTTATTATATAAATTTTTTCGCTAAAATGCATATTAAAGCCGCAATCTTAAGAAAAACAAATTTTTTATGTGAAAACAGCCTGACCAAGAATTTCAGCAAACATGGCGCCTACCCTACCTTGTAGAGCATAAAAAATTTAGTAATTCAAGCGATTTCAAAAAAAAAAACGTAAGACCAGTTTTTGAGAAAATCGAAAAAAATTAAAAATTACACGAATAAACTTTTACTTTCGGTTGACCGATTTTGAAGAAAATGTTCGTGTCGGGTCCGGTAGTGGTATGTAACTTAAGTTACAAGTTTCAAGTGCGTACGATGTTCCGTTCTTGAGATATTCTGTTCACACACACACACACACACAGACACAGACACACACACACACACAGATATATCGCTAAAAACATGTTTTTTTGGGTTCAGGGGTCTGAAAACGTGTAGATCCGGTGAAGAGTGGATTAGTTAAAATGGAGATGAAAACAATACTTTCCTTCCTATATATTCATATAGGCAAGAGAAAGTAAAAACTATATTATTCCTTTCGGTTCTAAATTTAGTTGTAGGTCATTTTATACTTTCTCTTGCCTATATAAATGTATAGGAAGGAATGTATTGTTTGTCGATTTTTTGAAATCTAGTTTTCACCAGATCTACATGTTTTCAGACCCCTTGAACCAAAAAAAATAACAGGTTTTTAGCGATTAGTCTGTGTGTGTGTGTGTGTTTTCCGTGAACAAAAGTAAGATCTTGTATACACTAAAAGTAGAACGAAAAATACTGGAAAACACATTTCTTTGGTTTAGTAAACACATTTTATTTGTCAAAATACAACACAATATAAAATATTATAAGTTTCTATCCCATTTTTTTTTTTTTTTGAAAAGATGTTCCAAGGAAATCTTAACTTAAATTGAAACTTATTTTCAACTTTTAATAAAGTAAGTCAAATAACTTAACACTTGTTAAGAAGTAATAGTTATATACTTCATACTTACTTAATAATACTTAAATTGAAAACTTAGATGACAAAGTTTATCAAGTGTAAAACGTGTAAGTGTAGGAAGAATTGAGCAAAAAAAAAAATAAACGACAAATTTTTGTAATAACCAACAAAAAAGTTACAAGTTCTTCTATAAAATAAATTTGTAAGTGGGTAAAAATATGTAAGTGAATAGAAAAAATGAGTATAAAAGTATATATAAAATAAATAAAATAAGTATATATAAAATTTTTAGGTGTCGTTTCACAGAGTTTTACTTCTTCTCGGATTTATATTGTAAGTACAGTCTGAGAAAAAATTGTGAAATTCACAAAATTATATTTCCACATTTAAGGTGAGACTGTGTTGTCTTTTTAGGTGATCAGCCTGTAGGCTGGTTTGAACGTGTAGACGTTTTACTATAGTCCAGCCTCTCTTAGTTTGCTCCTAATGTAAACAAATAATGACGTCACTGAGCATGCGCATTATATCAAAATGTGTACATTCTGATTATAAAGTAACAACAAAATACTTTCAAAAGTATTTAAATACAAAATACTTTTAAAAGTATTTTTCTTAATGAAATTGTTACGCCTACATCATATCATGACTGATGTTTTTAGTACTTTAAGTACTGTTTGGGACTATATAAATTTTATGTTTTGTTCAATTCATTAATTTATTTTCTGTGTTCTATTATAAGATATCATTTATCGGTCTCAACCAATGAGGGTTGATTTCTACCTGCGCATACAAACAGTTTTATACTGAACTGGACACAGTCGTCCGCTAACTCGCAAACGCAAAAGAACGCTCTCTGTCCAGTCTTACGCTTTTCCGCTTTCGCCCTAGTAGTAGGAATTATCCGCGACCGCTAATTTGTTTTCTTTATATTTTTTAAGTGTATTTCTCTATTAAATTCACGCATCGCTACGTATTTAACGCGTTGGAAACACTCCGAAAACTAACCGCGCAATTACAGTCCACTTCAAGATCTTCGGCAGCTCAAAACTCATCGGAAAGCCACTGGTACAAGCTGGTAAGTCGCACGACTTCTAAGGTGAGTGAAATCAACTTTTTATTTATCGACAGTAAGCTGCTAAACGCTCCGCCACTGACCCTACCAAGTACTTATAATTTAAAAAATAGTTAACTTAATAGGAATATGACATCTGTAAAGTCGCAGACTCTAGCGTGCACCCTGTAGTAGGTGGCTTTTGTTTGTTGACAGTCGGAGCAAACTAAGAACGGCTGAACTGCAAGAAAAACGAGGAGTCAGGTGGTTTACCATTGCCACAACTCACTCAGTGGTAAAGTATGCTTATCAGCATGCCTGGCCCTCTGAAAAGCACATATTTTCCACTCTGCATATGACACCTTCACTTTATTCACCACAGGGTCCAACTGTGTAATGAAATTCATTACTTTCAGAGGAGATAACTCTGGTTAGTGTCACCTAACACACCTGTACATCTTCTGTTGTTAGATGATTCAGTCATTTAATTGGTTGACCATGTGATAAGAAACATAACTAGTTATTTTAGCCCTGCAACGAAGGTGAGACTGTCGATGGTTTTAACTGAAAATTTCGATTTTCGGTGTTTTATGTTTTTCAGTTTTTCAGGCCTAGATCTACCAGAAAGACATTAAATTACGTAAAAAATCTGGTGTGAAACACTCACACAACTTTCTGTTGCCAATGCAAAGAATTAACAATATAACCTAACATTAGTAATAAAACATTAGAAATAAAAAAAAAACTAACCTCAAAAACATAACTATATTTTAATCATGAGTGAAAGCCGCAAAATGAAAATCGAACTCAGTTTGGCTTAAAAATACGAAAAATCACTCTTTCTCGCTAAACTAGGCTCTGTAGAGAAAAATGTTTTAAATAAAAGTTGTAGATCTTTTAATTTCCTATAAATTTGATTATAGACACTTTTGTCGTAAAGTGCATACTAAGGCCGAAATCGTAAAAAAATATATTTTTCACACGTTTTCGTGAGAAAAAATCAGAAAATTGCTAATTACTGCTAAACTAAGCGTTATACAAAAATATGTTTGAAATAAAAGTTGTAGAATTTTAAAGTTTCTACAACTTTTGATATAAAAATTTTTGCGCTAAAATGCATGTTAAAGCCGTAATCTCAAAAAAACAACGTTTTTACGTGGAAACAGCCTCACCAAGAATATCAGCAAACATGACGCCTACCTTATCTTGTAGAGAATAAAATAATGAGTAAACCAGGCGATTTTAAAAAAAATCGTACGACCAGTTCTTGAGAAAATCACAAAAAAGTGAAAAATTACACGAATAAACTACTACTTTCGGTTGACCGATTTTGATGAAAATGTTCGTGTCGGGTCCGGTAGTGGTATGTAACTTAAGTTTCAAGTTCGTACGATGTTCCGTTCTTGAGATATTTTGCACACACACACACACACACATACACACACACACACGCATATACACACACACACACACACACACACTCAGACCAATCGCTAAAAACATGTTTTTTTGGTTCAGGGCGTCTGAAAACGTATAGATCCGGTGAAAACTTGATTACGAAAAATCGACATGAAAACAATACATTCCTTCCTATATATTCATATAGGCAAGAGAAAGTAAAATTTATTTAATTAAAAAATTAAGTATTTAGCAGGTTTACCCAGCAAAATTATCATGTTATTGAGAACGAATATTTTTCGTAATTTTATACTTCTCGTTTTAGTGTGAAGGGAATTTCAGGTTTTTAAAATATCTTCATACTGTTTTAATATTCTCAAAACTGTTGGTTCAACTTTCTAACCATCTGTTGATAGGAAATTTGCATGTGAGTACGTGTTGTTTAGGTCATCAGCCAAAAAGCTGGTTTGAACCTCTAGAGGTTTTACTAAGTAAAACGAGGAGTGAGGTTGTTTACCATTGCCTTCCTCAATGAATGGAAAAGTATGTTTATCAGCAAGCCGGGCCCTCTAAAAAGCACATATTTTCCACTCTGCAAATGACACCTTCACTTCATTCACCACAGGGTCTGGCTGTATAATGAAATTCATTACTTTTAGAGGAGGTAACTCTGATTAGTGTCACAATACACCTCTACCTCTTCTGTTCTTAAATGATTCAGTCATTTAATTGGCTGACCATGTGATAAGAAACAGAACTATTTATTTTAGCCCTGCAACGAACAGATTGAGTGCATTTTGTTTGCAAAATGCGAACAATTTGTTACACAAAATGTTTGTGTACATTTTGTTTTTGATTTGTGCCTTTTTGTTTTTTATCTGTTCCCGGAAATTTAGATTATTAACATTTAGTTACATTTTTCTCGGAAACCATTAAACCTACCATGTAAAAATTTTTACCAGTTTTCTTCTTGTACATGCACTTACACTGGCATTTTTATGACTTCCTCAGATTCTCCTAAAATTAGTCTATATGCAAAAACACATAGAAAGAAATATAACCCACCGGGTTGGTCTAGGGGTAAAGTCGTCGCCAAAATCAGCTGTTTAACAGCTGATTTTCGGAGACAAAGGTTCCTGGTTCAAATCCTAGTAAAGGTAGTTACTTTTATTCGGATTTGAATTCTAGACAGTGGTTACCGGTGTACTTTGATGGTTGGGGTTCAATTAACCATACTCTCTCAGGAGTGGTCGACCTGGGTCTGTACAAGACTACACCTCAGTTACACGTCATACACATCATCCTCATCTCATTGGGTCATGAGTTTGCTTTTTGTTCTCAATTGAACAGATTGCAACGTACACAAATTAGGAATTAAAAAAAGAAATATGTTAGGTTATATTGGTTATTTTGAGAGGTGGTTGTTTAGGAGAGTGTTGAGAATTTCATGGATGGACAAAGTGACCAACAAAGCTGTATTGGAGCGAATGAATAAGGATTTGGAAGTGATGAACACCATCAAGAGCAGGAAGCTTGCATATTTCGGCCATATCATGAGGAATGAAGAAAAATACGGCCTGCTGAAATCCGTTCTCCAAGGAAAGATCTATGGCAGAAGAGGACCAGGAAGAAGAAGAATGTCATGGCTGAAGAACTTGCGTACCTGGTTCTCCAAGACTACGACAGAACTTTTCAGGATGGCTGTAAATAGGATAGCCCTAGTCAGACTGATCGCCAATATTCGGAACGAATAGGCACTAACAGAAGAAGATATTGGTCATTATATGCATTGGCAAGAGAAAGTCGTGTGAGTGTTTCACACCAGATTTAATCGATATGTGTCGTTAGATTTTGAGATATTTTTGATATTTTAATAAGTGATGTGGGTGGAGGGTAAGGTTATTTTGAGGATGATAAGTTGTTTGGAACTCAATCAAGTGTGACAAAGTAATGAGACAATCGTAATTGAGTGCTATGTCACTTATCGATACATCGATATGTGAAATCATTCGAGTCACATTGTGATACTACTACTGATGTTATCGAGTTATAAAAATGTTTTACTGTATTCACATTTCTCATTTAACTGGTAGTTGTACATATTGTAACACACAGTCCGGGAAATTAAGGACTCTTTTTTTTAATGCCTAATATGTGTACGTTGCAATCTGTTCAATTCAGAACAATAAGCAACCCCATGACCCAGTAATTTTTTTTTGTTTAACGTCCGACTGTTCTGCAATTACTGCTAATGCAGACGGTGAAGGATGAAATGATTTTTTTGTAACGTATGAAAATATGCCGTGCCTGAGTGGGATTCGAACCCAGGACCGCATGATGAGAGGCGAGCACGTTACCAACTGCGCCAATGCGGCCGGCGCATAGCCCCAATGAGATGAGGATGATGTGTATGACGTGTAACTGAGGTGTAGTCTTCTACAGACCCAGGTCGACCATTCCTGAGAGAGTATGGTTAATTGAACCCCAACCATCAAAGTACAACCGGTAACCACTGTCTAGTATTCAAATCCGTATATAAGTAACTACCTTTACTAGGATTTGAACCAGGAACCTTTGTCTCCGAAAATCAGCTGTTAAACAGCTGATTTTGGCGAGGAATTTACCTCTAGACCAACCCGGTGGGTAAAAAGTAAAAATAAATTTTTATTTTATTCCATATAAGTTTTCATTTTCACTACCATAGTGTCTCTCTCTCTCTCTCTCGCTATGTCTCTTTTCTTCGATCTTCACCCTCTCTCTTCTGTTTGAACCAGGATTGAACTAGGATTTGAACCAGGAACCTTCATCTCCGAAAATCAGCCGTTAAACAGCTGATTTTGGCGAGGAATTTACCTCTAGACCAACCCGGTGGGTAAAAAGTAAAAATAAATTATATTTTATTCCATATAAGTTTTCACTACTATCGTGCTCTCTCTCTCTCTCTCTCTCTCTCTCTCTCTCTCTCTCTCTCTCTCTCTCTCTCTCTTCTATTTGTTATTGTAGGTGTATTGGTCTGTAACAATCAAACTCCTTAAGTCCTCAAATTAACTACAGTAATAGCAATTTGTCCAATAACAGTTAACTGTCCGAAGTTGTTGACTTGACATAGCCTAGCTACAAGGCATGTACTGCAGTATATCAACTGACCACAGACGGCAACTGATTCTAGACATGTCAAGACATTTGAATTTATCTCTAAATTTCAGCTATGAAATTTCACCTATCTACTGTACTACGTAATATATAATACTGTACATTAATACAATTTATTGTCGTTTTCATTTTGTTAAGTAATCTGTAAAACTTTTCTCGTCGGTTTGAAGACAGTTTAATTTGTTACTTAAGTCAATGACCAAAATTTTGTTTAGCGTGTGAACCATTTGGGTATAATTTTTCTAGATGACAGTTGTACAATACGAAGGCCTCCCAACACATTTAAGTTCAGTAAATTGAATTCCTCCTTCTTCTTCTTCTTGCTATCAAGGATTAGGCATAAGGCTGTTCCGAACTCACAAACCATCCTTTACGTCTACACAAACACCGTGCATCTGGACTACTGCCATCTTCTTCGAGGTCTTCCTACCTCCCTTCTTCCAACTGGAACATATTCCATCACTTTTATAGGTATTCTCTTGTCTGGCATCCGTTCCAAATGTTGCCTCCATTGACTCCGGTACTCCTCCACTTTTTCATTCAAGCTAAATACACCCAACTCGGGTGATCTAATTTGCTTGTTACGTATTAGATCCAGCCTCGAGCAGTCCTTCACCCTTCTTACAAAACCTAAATAAAATTCCTAAAATTGAATTTCATCGTTAAAAATACTGCAAGAATACATACGTACAAAATATACACAAAATGTGAAAAATTATGCTTGGGAGAGGGAAAACAGAGAAGACAAGAAAACATTGGCAAGAGGAAGTTGTGTGAGAGTTTCGCACCTGTGGTTCATTATTACAGTAGACTCTCAGTAGTCCGGCCTGTTCGGGACTGAGAGGGTGCCGGATTACTAAAAATGCCGGATCACTAGATGTGTTGGAATTTTTGAACTATAAATTATAAATTTAAACAAAAAATGGATATGCATTAATTTCTATGTGATTTTAAATTAAATTAACTAATTAAAAAAGGTTTGCTGAGTACTTCTGTAGTCATACTAAACATAATTATCGGCTATTGACATCGCCTAGTGCGGTGTGGGGGTGCTCCTGTTCTGAGAGTAATTACGTTTCGTTGCAAATTCAGCATGAAGTATAGAGTATGACCCAGTTCTGGGTTTTGGTTAAAACGCCAAAAATTATTCCATTTAACAATAATTAAAGTCTGCTTATTTATTTCTTTTATCAAATCCTAAACATACATGTTATATTAAATCCGTCGTAATTAGGTCGAGTTGATTTCCCTAGTTCAAAAATTTCTTTCACCAAGATCTCTTCTTAAAATCTGTCAAAATTTCTTTCACCAAAAGATTTTTTTTACCAAAATCTGTCCTGGGTGAGGTTTCATACTTTTAGGCCTAATATTTTAAGGGCCTGCCCAGAGCAGACAGATGGAGTGTCAAATTATTTACACTCAATCTGTTCGTTGCAGGGCTAAAATAAATAGTTATGTTTCTTATCACATGGTCAGCCAATTAAATGACTGAATCATTTAACAACAGAAGAGGTAGAGGTGTACTGTGACACTAATCAGAGTTATCTCCTCTGAAAGTAATGAATTTCATTTTACAGCCAGACCCTGTGGTGAATGAAGTGAAGGTGTCATTTGCAGAGTGGAAAATATGTGCTTTACAGAGGGCCCGGCATGCTGATAAGTGTACTTTTCCACTCAGTGAGTGTGGCAATGGTAAACCACCTCACTCCTCGGTTTTACTTAGTAAAATCTCTATAGGTTCAAACCAGCCTTTCGGCTGTTGACCTAAACAACAACATTTTAAGGGCCGGATTACTGGAGGTGCCGGACTACTACACGGCCGGACTACCGAAATTCTACAGTATTACTGTTGTTGTTATTATTATGATCAGGTAATTTGTTTGGCCATGAGGTGCGTTTATGTGGCTTAAATAATTAAACGGTCGAGTAGAAAGATAAAATTGATAGTGCGTTAATTAACAAACTGTTGATTAAATTTACTTCAAATAACCACCCCACACCCCAATGGGGGTGAGTTAGCATTTCACTGGTTTCAATATCGGTCACTTTGAAACTTGACCGAAACCGACACCACACTCTAGAATGGGTTTCCTACTATATAAGAGTAATTTATTGGGGTGTTTTTCTTTCACCATCCCCCGTACAACATTTATAATCTTATTATAATGTATTGTGTTTCAAAATACATCTACGAGGGTCATTCGTAAAGTAAGGTCCGTTTTTGTATAAAAAATTAACCACAACAGATTAGATCAAAAACCTTGTTTTATTTAATTCCTGACGTCTTAATCTATTTTTCTACATAGTTTTCATTTTTTTTAAACATTTATCATAACCGTTCTACAAGCTTTTGAATACCAGTGTCGTAGAACTCTGCCGCCTGCGAATATAACCAGTCATGAACAGCTTCTTTCACCTCGTCATCAAAGTTGAAGCGCTTACCACCAAGAAACTCCTTCAGGTGGCGAAACAAGTGAAAGTCGCTTGGCGCCAAATCGTGAATCGCCGATTTTCACGAATCTTTTCCTCAATGGCTTGACCAAATCTTCCGTGATCACTGATGGTCGGCCAGATCGCGGTTCATCATGAACATTGTCCCTTCCCTCCTTGAAAGCTCTCACCCACTTGCGCACTTTACTGTCACTCATTGCATTAGGGCCATACACTTCACTTATTTGTCGATGAATATCTACTGCACAAACGTTCCATGCTGTCCAAAAACGAATCACTTACCGTATTTCGCAGTCGGCGGAATGATCAATTATCTTAAACATCTTAAAGATGCACAGTAAACAGCACACAACAAAGATACTACTGCAGATGGCATCGTTTCGTACGCAAGGCATGCTGGGAGTCATCGCGCATGCGCATTGCGCTGTTCGCTCGCCGTGTGGCTAGTTACCGCGATTCGGACCTTACTTTACGAATGACCCTCGTATATTACTAGCATGCCCCGTCGCGGCTTTGCACGCGAAAAATTGTGTAATGACTTTTTTTTTTAAATCTCGTGTGAAAGACTCACACAACTTTCTCTTGCCAATGCAAATAATTAACAATAATCCTAACATTAGTAATAAAACATAAGAAATAAACAAAAACACTAACCTCAATAAACATAACCTAATTTTAATCATGAGTGAAAGACGCAAAATGAAAATCAACCTCTGTTTGGCTTAAAAATACGTGTAGCGTGAACTTGACCCGTATTCCAATTAGTGGACAAGGTCACATAGTCAGGTTATACACTACATTTTTTTTAATTAAAAAATTAACAACTCCAGTAATACTAGGTGTATATTATTATTATAATTTTTAAACAGTATAAATAAATTTATACTATATAAATACTGGCATAATATAAATAGTTATTTGTTAATTAATATCAGTTAATCTTCGATAGTTTTAAAAATTGTATAATAATCTACGAACATGAACGAGATTAAAATGAAGTACTACGTGATTCAAAAGTGCAACTAAACTATAATTAATAAAAAGTGAATTAAAAATCGAAATGAATTTAAACAATTAAAATAAATACATGAATAACTGAAATAATGTATATAATATCTTTTAAAACAGTGATTTGAATTTTACGAACATTTTTAAAATATGTAATCAAAATTTAAAATTTAATATGCCAACTTGAACCATGAATTCGTTGAGCTTTAGGCCAGTGACAAGCTTGGTGTGAACATCATACATGGAAGTGCTCCAGTTAAATATTAAAATTAATAAGTAAAACCCGATGGAAGTATAACAAAATATCAATCAGTAAGAAGATAATAACGTAAGTAACATTTACCATATAATTAAAAAACGTTAATATTCAATAAATCGATCAAATTCATATTTAAAATTCAAGATCACAAGGCTATTGATAGACGCCATTCTAATGAACAAAGCTTCGCTTCAGTAATTCATAATTTTATTAAATTGAACCGGTAAATAAAAATAACGTTTCAAATACATAATTAACTGATATTTTCTTAAATTTATTCAATTACTTAATTTATTCAAAATTATCTAAATTATATTCCAAATTTAATTTAAAAGACCAGTATTACGATAAAATTATTAAAAATTCCGATTGTCATTTGTTTAAATTAAAATTTTTCATTGTTGTATAATTTAAGGATTATTAATAAAGAACAATAAACATTATAGTATTTAAAAACCCTGAGATCATTTAAAATTAGAGTCATCATTTTGTAAAATCATCAATTATCTATTTATTTGTTAAATTAAAAGTATTAAAATTTAAATCTTGTGTCTATTTATTTTATTTTAAATTTGTACAACCGTAGTGTTGCTACATACGGAAAATCACTCTTTCACGCTAAACTAGGCTCTTTAGAGAAAAATGCTATAAATAAAAGTTGTAGATCTTTTGATTTCCTATAAATTTTATTACATACACGTTAGTCGTAAAATGCATAGCTACTAAGGCCGAAATCTTTAAAAAAAAAATCGATTTTTCACACGTTTTCGTGAGAAAAAAAACAGAAAATCGCTAATTACTGCTAAACAAAGCGTTATACAAAAAAATATTTCGAATTAAAAGTTGTATAATTTTAAATCCTTTACATTTGTTATTATCTACGTTATTGCGCTTAAATGCATATTAAAGCTGCAATCTTAAAAAACAACTTTTTTTACGTGAAAACAGCCTCACAATGTTTCAGCAAACATGCGCCTACCCTTATTTTGTAGAGCATAAAAAATTAAGTAAATGAGGCGATTTTAAAAATAATCGTAGGACCAGTTTTTGAGAAAATGGCAAAAAAGTGTAAAATTACACGAATAAACTACTACTTCCGTTCGACCGATTTCGATGAAAATGTTCGTGTCGGGTCCGATAGTGGTATGTAACTTAAGTTTCAAGTTCGTACGATTTTCCGTTCTTGTGATATTCTGTATACACACACACATACATACCAATTGCTAAAAACTGGTTTTTTGGGTTCAGGGGGTCTGAAAACGTGTAGATTCGGTGAAAACTCGATTTCGAAAAATCGACATGAAAACAATACTTTCCTTCCTATATATTCATATAGGCAACAGAAAGTAATAACATCTGGTGTGAAATACTCGCACGACTTTCTCTTGCCAATGCTATTGTTTTCCGTCATCAGTCTCTCTACTAGTTCGATGCAGTTCTCCAAGCTGTTCTATCTTGCGCAAGTTGTTTCATATCTACGTACATACCTGTAACACCCTACATATTACTGGTAGATGCTCTTGAAGTAAATACAAATGTTAACATAGAGTCCGTAGTACAGTTCTTGAATCAAATGTTATTAACAGTTAATGGGAAAAAGTGTCAGTACTTGCAGTTTAAAAATAAACATAACGTTTGAAAGTAGACAAGTGGATGTATTTATTCATAATAATAGTTTAGAGCATGTAGAAACAGTGAAGTTCCTGGGAGTATCTCTACATAGATCTTTGTCTTGGGATTTCTATACCAATCAAGTTTGTAGTAAAATATCATCTGGGGTATTTGCACTAAAACAAATTGCCAGATTAAATGATAAAAAATTACTAATGGCAGCATTGGCCTCATGCATGGCCTCATTCTGTCTCATACCCGTTATGTTATCTTAGTATGGGGTAATTCTAGCATGGGTAATATGAATAGGGTTTTTAAAATTCAAACGAAAGCTATTAGGTGTATGGTGGGAGCTAACCAGCTAACCTCATCCACACCACTATTTAACCAGCTTAAATTGCTTACAGTTCCCTCCCTCTACATTTTTCAGGTGATTATGTATGTCAGGCAAAATAATTTTATGCAGAATTTCAATATTTACAATCATAACACGAGAAATTATTATTATTATGTGGCTAATCACTCCACAAAATTGTTTGAACAAAAAAACCTACTTATGCAGGGAGAAAATTCATGAATAAATTACCCCAATTTTTAAAATGTTGTGAGAAATTTAATTCCTTTAAAAAGAATCTGAAAAATTACTTGATCGGTGAAACTTTTTATAGCGTACAAGAATTTCTTTCTTGATAGTAGTGATACATTGTGTGATTCTTATATGTATTTCAGGTGTTATATCTGACGATATGTCCTATACTCCTCCTGGAGCCTCCAGGGCGCAAAAAAAAAAAAATCTTTTGTAATTTACTGTATATATTCTAACCTTTGCTTACCTCACTAAATTCACTCCCTCAATATTACCTTCCATTACTGACAGACCAATAAATGATGTGTTAAGATATTCCCCACTAGCCTACCTCTTCTTCTGGTAAGATGATTCCATATACTTCTTTTTTTATCCACTCGCCTAAGAACCTCTAAATTACTTATTTTGTCCACCCACCTAATCGTTAGCATTTTCCAGTAACACCACATTTCAAAAGCTTCTATCCTCTTCCTTTCTACAGCCCCTATCACCCACGTTTACTCCCGTACAATGTTATACTCCAGACATAGTATTTTAAGAAATTTTCTGTAAGTCAATGTTTATAGTGACTAGTAAACTGCTTTTTATTTCAAAGGCTTTTCTAGCTTGAGCAATTCTACTTTTGATATCACTTGTGCTTCTACCATCCTTTGTTATTTTACTCCCTAGATAGCAGAATTCGCTAACTTCCTGTTTGTTTTTGTAGCCTACTTTTAAATTTCCCATCTCTTCTAAACCACTCTTGCTGCTGCACAACACTTTCGTTTTTTTCTTATTAATTTTCATGAAGTAATCCTTTCTCAAGATCTCATCCATTCCATTTAAGACATCCTCTAGTTATTTCTTTGTCTCGGCTAATACTACTATATCATCGGCGTATCTCAGCATTTTTATTGTTTCTCCTTGAATTTTTATTCCTGCGTCAAATTTTTCCTTCACTTCATTTATAGCCTCTTCTATATACAAGTTAAAAATCTGGTGTGAAACACTCACACAACTTTCTCTTGCCAATGCAAATAATTAACAATGTAACATTAGTTATAAACAAAAAAACTATCCCCGATACACATTACTTTATTTTACTCATGAGTGAAAGACGCAAAATGAAAATCGACCTCAGTTTGGCTTAAAAATACGAAAAATCACTCTTCCACTCTAAACTAGGCTCTGTAGAGAAAAATGTTTTAAACAAAAGTTGTAGATCTTTTAATTTACTATAGATTTTATTATATACACTTTTGTCGTAAAATGCATACTAAGGTCGAAATCTTAAAAAAATCGATTTTTCACACGTTTTCGTTAGAAAAAAAAACAGAATATCGCGTATTACCGCTAAACTAAGCGTTATACAAAAATTTGTTTGAAATAAAAGTTGTAGGATTTTAAATTTTCTACAACTTTTATTATATACATGTTTTCGTTAAAATTCATATAAAAGCAGCAATCTTAAAAAAATAATTGTTTTACTTGAAAACAGCCTCACCGAGAATTTCAGCAAACATGGCACCTTACCTATCTTGTAGAACATAAAAAATCTCGTAATGAGGCGATTTTAAAAAAATCGTAGGACCAGTTTCTGAGAAAATCGCAAAAAAGTGAAAAATTACACGAATAAACTACTACTTCCGGTTGACCGATTTTGATGAAAATGTTCGTGTCGGGTCCGGTAGTTGTATGTAATTTAAGTTTTAAGTTCAAGTTCGTACAATGTTCCGTTCTTGAGATATTTTGTATTAACACACACACACACAGACCAATCGCTAAAAACATGTTTGTGTGGGTTCAGGGGGTCTGAAAACGTGTAGATCCGGTGAAAACTCGATTTCTTAAAATCGACATGAAAACAATACTTTCCTCCCTATATATTCATATAGGCAAGAGAAAGTAAAAAGTAGTGGTGACAATAAACATCTTTGTCGTACACCTTTTCTTACAGCAACTTCTTTTTTGTATACCCCTCAATTATCAAAACAGCCGGTTAGTTCTTATACAGACCGTAAGATAGCTTTCCTTTCTATGTATTCAATTCCTATTTTTTTTTTTTTTTTTTATAATTTCTAATATGAGTACGTTGCAATCTGTTCAATTGAGAACAATAAGCAACCCGATGACCCAATGAGATGAGGATGATGTGTATGACGTTTAAATGAGACTGTGTAGTCTTCTACAGACACACTCACTGAGTATGGTTAATTGAACCCCAACCATCAAAGTACACCGGTAACCACTGTCTAGCATTCAAATCCGTATAAAAGTAACTACCTTTACTAGGATTTGAACCAGGAACCTTCGTCTCCGAAAATCGGCTGATAAACAGCTGATTTTGGAGACGACTTTACCTCTAGACCAACCCGGTGGGCTTAGCTTTCCTTTCTATGTATTCAATTCCTAGCCTTTTCAAAGTTTTAAACATTTTACTCCAATGCAAATTATGAACAATATAACCTAACGTTAGTAATTTTTTTTTATTCCTAACCTGTGTACGTTGCAATTTGTTCAATTCAGAACAATAAGCGATTCTGAAAATCGACATTAAACAATACATTCTTTCCCCTATATCTTACATCATACAGGTTAAAAGAAAGTAAAAATCTAAAACTTTTCTTTCAAGAATTTTTCTGAAAAGCTTAACAGCTGCATGCGAAAAGGTCACCTATAGTAGTGTTAGGAGTTGTAGAGAAATCGGAAGATTATGAAAAACGGATTACAAAAAATTAATTGATAGAATTTAATGTAACAGAAAATTACTAAGCGGGTAAAAAAATTGTTTTTTAAGATTGCGGCTTTAATATGCATTTCAGCTCAAAAACGTATATAATAAAAGTTGGAGAAAATTTAAAATCCTACAACTTTTTTACTAAACATTTTTTTGTATAAAGCTTAGTTTAGCGGTAATTAGCAATTTTCTGTTTTTTTCTCACGAAAACGTGAGAAAAATTGATTTTTTTTAACATTTCGGCCTAAGTATGCATTTTACGACAAAAGTGTACTCGTATATAATAAAATTTATAGAAAATTAAGAGATCTACAACTTTTATTTAAAGAATTTTTCTGTACAGAGCCTAGTTTAGCGTGAAAGTTTGATTTTCCGTTTTTTTTTAAGCCAAATTAAGTTCGATTTTCATTTTGCGTCTTTTACTCATGATTAAAATAAGGTTATGTTTTTGAGGTTAGTTTTTTGTTTATTTCTAATGTTTTATTACTAATATTAGGTTTATTGTTAATTATTTATATTGGCAAGATAAAGTTGTGTGAGTGTTTCACAATAGATTTTTTTGAGATATTTTGTTTACACATACGCGCGCGCGCACACAGACAAGGACTAACTGCTCATAACATGTTTTTTGGGTTCAGGGAGTTCTGAAAACTTGTAGATCCGGTGAAAACTCGATTTTGAAAATCGACATTAAACCAATACTTTCTTTCCCCCTATATCTTACATCATACAGGTTAAGAGAAAGTAAAAATCTAAAACTTTTCTTTTAAGTATTTTTCTGAAAAGCTTAACAGCTGCATGCGTAAAGGTCAGTACAGTAGTGTTAGGAGTTGTGGAGAAATCGGGTGATTATGAAAAACGGATTACAAAAAAATAATTTATAAAAATTAATGTAACAGAATTACTAAGCGCGTAAACAAATTGTTTTTTTAAGATTGCGGCTTTCATATGCATTTCAGCTCAAAAACGTATATAATAATAGTAGTAGAAAATTTAAAGTCCTACAACTTTTTTACTAAACATTTTTTTGTATTAAGCATAGTTTAGCGGTAATTAGCAATTTTCTATTTTTTTTCTCACGAAAACGTGTGAAAAATCGATATTTTTTAAAGATTTCGGCCTTAGTACGAATTATACGACAAAACTGTATATATTAAAATTTATAGGAAATTAAAAGATCTAAAACATTTATTTAAAGCATTTTTCTCTACAGAGCTTAGTTTAGCGTGAAAGAGTTATTTTCCGTATTTATAAGCCAAACGTCAGTTAATTTTAATTTTGCGTCTGTTACTCATAATTAAAATAAAATTATGTTTTTTGAGTTTAGTTTTTTTGTTTGTTTCTAATGTTTTATTACTAACGTTAGGTAATATTATTCAGCCGGCCGCATTGGTGTAGTTAGTAACGTGCTCGCCTCTCATCATGCGGTCTTTGGTTCGAATCCCATTCAGGCACGGCATATTTTCATACGTTACAAAAACTCATTTCATCCTGCAGTAATTGCAGAACATCCGGACGTTAATAAAAAAAAAGGTTATATTGTTCATTATTTGCATTGGCAAGAGAAAGTTGAGTTAGTGTTTCATACTAGATTTTTTTGAGATATTTTGTTTACATATATGCACGCGCGCGCACACACACAGAGTAATCGCTAAAAACATGTTTTTTGGTTCAGGGAGGTCTGAAAACTTGTAGATCCGGTGAAATCTCGACTTTGAAAATCGACATTAAAAAAATACTTTCTTTCCTCATATATCTTACATCATACAGGGTTAAGAGAAAGAAAAAATCTACAACTTTTCTTTTAAGAATTTTTCTGGAAAAGCGGATTACAAAAAAAATTAATCGAGAGAAATTAATGTAACAGAATTACTAAGCGTTAGGAAAAGAGAGAAGAAAATTTGAAACGTGTTTTTGAAATTGAAATATGTGTGATTTAGGGAACGGATTGGAAATGGAATACTGAAATAGAGGTGGTGGTGCAAGGATCCCTCTCGCGTTTAGTTTTAGCTGTGAATGCTCTGAAGAGCAAGAGAGAAATAACATTTTGTGGATTTGAACTAGCCGGGAGAACGGTGGCCGGTGCACATCACATAATGCTGTTTGGTATTAGCAAGTTGCTAGAAAACGGATCAGTTTTTAATACCCCTATTTGGAAATCTGGTTGGAAACCGAGTTTGATTCCAAATGTGGAACACTCGCCCCTGATTGATCACCCCCTATAACCCCCACCCTTAATTTCTATTACAAATCGCTACAAACGACTCTCAAAGGATTTATAAATTAATATTTTTAAGTTTTACTTTCTCTTGCCTGTATTAGTTACTAGCATGCTCCGTTACGGCTTTGCGCGCGAAAAATAGTGTTATCACTTTTTTTTTTAAATTTGGTGTGAAACACTCACCCAACTTTCTCTTGCCAATGCAAATAATGACCAATATAACCCAAAAAACATGTTTTTAGCGATTAGTCTGTGGGTGTGCGCGCGCGTGCATATATGTAAACAAAATATCTCAAAAAATCTGGTGTGAAACACTCACACAACTTTCTCTTGCCAATGCAAATAATTTACAATATAATTTAACATTAATAATAAATTATTAGAAATAAACAAAAAACTAACCTCAATAAACATAACCTTATTTTAATCATGAGTGAAACACTCAAAATGAAAATCAACCTCAGTCTGGCTTAAAAATACGGAAAATCACTATTTCACGCTAAACTAGGCTCTGTAGAGAAAAATACGTTAAATAAAAGTTGTAGATCTTTAAATTTCCTATAAATTTGGTTATATACACTTTTGTCGTAAAATGCATACTAAGGCCAAAATCTTAAAAAAATCGATTTTTCACACGTTTTCGTGAGAAAAAATCAGAAAATCGCTAATTACTGCTAAACTAAGCGTCATACAAAAAAATGTTTAAAACAGAAGTTGTAGGTTTTTAAATTTTCTACAACTTTTATTATATAAGTTTTTGCGCTAAAATTTATATTAAAGCCGTAATCTTAAAAAAACAACGTTTTTACGTGAAAACAGCCTCACCGAGAATTTCAGCAAACATGGCGCCTACCCTATCTTGTAGAGAATAAAAAATTGAGTAAAATAGGCGATTTTAAAAAAAATCGTAGGACCAGTTTTTGAGAAAATCGCAAAAAACTGAAAAATTATACGAATAAACTACTACTTCCGGTTGACTGATTTTGATGAAAATGTTCGTGTCGCGTCCGGTAGTGGTATGTAACTCAAGTTTCAAGTTTCAAGTTCGTACGATGTTCCGTTCTTGAGATATTCTGTTCACACACACACACACACGCACGCACACACACACACACACACACACACACACACACAGAGAGAGAGAGAGAGAGAGACACACACACAGACCAATCGCTAAAAACATGTTTTTTGGGTTCAGGGGGTCTGAAAACGTATAGATCCGGTGAAAACTCGATTTCGAAAAATTGACATGCAAACAATACTTTCGTTCCTATATATTCATATAGGCAAGAGAAAGTAAAAATAAAATATCATTGCAATTGGAAAAACCGACTTTGATTACAAATGTGAAACACTCGCTCCTGACCAATTAAAAAAAATTAAAGAAACACGGAACTTTATTTTTATAAAATACTCAACAATACAAACTAGTATCAACATAATAAAATAGAATAAAATTATCATGTGATGTTGTCACCAGCTGATCCTTAGCACCACGTCGTTTTTTGGTAAAACATATCACTTTATTTATTCCTTATTTGTGTACGTTACAATCTGTTCAATTGAAAACAATAAGCAACCCCATGACCCAATGAGTTGACGATGATGTGTATGACGTGTAAATGAGGTGTAGTCTTCTACAGACCCAGACCGACCATTCCTGAGAAAGTATGGTTAATTAAACCCCTACCATCAAAGTACACCGGTAACCACTGTCTAGTATTCAAACCCGTATAAAAGTAACTAACTTTACCAGGATTTGAACCAGGAACCTTCGTCTCTGAAAATCAGCAGTTAAACAGCTGATTTTGGCGACGACTTTACCTCTAGACCGACCCGATGGGATCACTTTATTTATGACAAATCTTTATTTGAATCATAACAGGTGGTTTAAAACCAGAAGATTATCTAACCTCATAAAAGCCTTAATGGGGCTTTTATGAGGTTAAAGCCTCATAAAAGCCCCATTAAGGGGTTTTTATGAGGTTAGATAACCTCATAAAAACCCCTGTTTTTATGAGTTCAGTAATTTAGGAGATAAAGAGGAACATACACATACACACACACACACACACACACACACACACACACACACATACACACACACACATCGAATGATGCCCGGATTACGAATCCGGGCATTAAAATGTTGAAACATTATTTTCAACCCTTTAGAGCTAACTTTTTAAGGGTTTCAATAGCATAAAACCTGCTAATCATAGTTACAACATAAAACAACTGCATGAAAATTGGTTCAGTAATTTAGGAGATAAAGAGGAACATACACATACACACACACACACACACACACACACACACACACACACACACACATACACACACACACATCGAATGATGCCCGGATTACGAATCCGGGCATTAAAATGTTGCCTGAGCTCTGTAAAAGACACAAAACAAAAAACTCAAAAAATCATAATTTCAATAAAAGTAGCAAGCCATGTACTTGTTCATGTACTTAGTAGTAGTTCATGTACTTTTTTTGGAAATTTTCAAACTATTTTTGTTAGGCAACGTTTCTTATATTAAAGAGGCGTAGATTACGAGTCCGGGCATTAAAATGTTGCCTGAGCTCTGTAAAAGACAAAAACAATAAATTCAAAAAATCAAAATTTCACTACGAGTAGCAAGACTATAGTTCATGTACTTTTTTTGGAAATTTTCAAACTATTTCTGTTAGGCGGCGTTTCTTATACTTAAAGAGGCGTAGATTACGAATGCGGGCATTCGTAACACACAAAACGTAAGACACAAAACAAGAAACTCAAAAAATCATAATTTCACTAAAAGTAGCAAGACTATAAGTTCATGTACTTTTTTTGGAAATTTTCAAACTATTGCTGTTAAGCTGCGTTTCAAATACTTAAAGAGGCGTAGATTACGAATCCGGGCATTAAAATGTTGCCTGAGCTCTGTAAAAGACACAGAACATGAAATTCAAAAAATCATAATTTCACTAAAAGTAGCAAGATTATAGTTCATGTACTTTTTTTGGAAAATTTTAAACTATTCTGTTAGACTGCGTTTCTTATACTTAAAGAGGCGTAGATTACGAGTCCGGGCATTAAAATGTTGCCTGAGCTCTGTAAAAGAGAAAAACAATAAATTCAAAAAATCATAATTTCACTAAAAGTAGCAAGACTATAGTACATGTACTTTTTTTTGGAAATTTTCAAACTATTGCTGTGAAGCTACGTTTCTTATACTTAAAAAGGCGTAGATTACGAATCCGGGCATTAAAATGTTGCCTGAGCTCTGTTAAAGACACAAAACAAGAAACTCAAAAAAATCATAATTTCACTAAAAGTAGCAAGACTATTCATGTACTTTTTTTGGATATTTTCAAACTTTGTTTGTTAGGCAGCGTTTCTTATACTTACAGTGACGTAGATTACGAATCCGGGCATTAAAATGTTGCCTGAACTCTGTAAAAGACAAAAACAATAAATTCAAAAAATCATAATTTCACTAAAAGTAGCAAGACTTTAGTTCATGTACTTTTTTTGGATATTTTCAAACTTTTTTTGTTAGGCAGCGTTTCTTATACTTAAAGAGGCGTAGATTACGAATCCGGGCATTAAAATGTTCCCTGAGCTCTGTAAAAGACACAAAACAAGAAACTCAAAAAATCATAATTTCACTAAAAGTAGCAAGACTATAGTTCACGTACTTTTTTTGGATATTTGAACACTTTTTTTGTTAGGCAGCGTTTCTTATACTTAAAGAGGCGTAGATTACGAATCCGGGCATTAAAATGTTGCCTGAGCTCTGTTAGAGACTCAAATAAAGAAACTCAAAAAATCATAATTTCACTAAATGTAGCAAGACTATATAGTTCATGTACTTTTTTTGGAAATTTTCAAACTATTTCTGTTAGGCTGCGTTTCTTATACATTAAGAGGCGTAGATTACGAATCCGGGCATTAAAATGTTGCCTGAGCTCTGTTAAAGACAAAAACAAGAAACTCAAAAAATCATAATTTCACTAAAAGTAGCAAGACTATAGTTCATGTACTTTTTTTGGAAATTTTCAAACTATTTCTGTTAGGCTGCGTTTCTTATACATTAAGAGGCGTAGATTACGAATCCGGGCATTAAAATGTTGCCTGAGCTCTGTTAAAGACAAAAACAAGAAACTCAAAAAATCATAATTTCACTAAAAGTAGCAAGACTATAGTTCATGTACTTTTATTGGGTATTTTCAAACTATTTCTGTTAGGCTTCGTTTCTTATACATTAAGAGGCGTAGATTACGAATCCGGGCATTAAAATGTTGCCTGAGCTCTGTTAAAGACAAAAACAAGAAACTCAAAAAATCATAATTTCACTAAAAGTAGCAAGACTATAGTTCATGTACTTTTTTTGGAAATTTTCAAACTATTTCTGTTAGGCTGCGTTTCTTATACATTAAGAGGCGTAGATTACGAATCCGGGCATTAAAATGTTGCCTGAGCTCTGTTAAAGACAAAAACAAGAAACTCAAAAAATCATAATTTCACTAAAAGTAGCAAGACTAGTTCATGTACTTTTTTTGGAAATTTTCAAACTATTTCTGTTAGGCTGCGTTTCTTATACATTAAGAGGCGTAGATTACGAATCCGGGCATTAAAATGTTGCCTGAGCTCTGTTAAAGACAAAAACAAGAAACTCAAAAAATCATAATTTCACTAAAAGTAGCAAGACTATAGTTCATGTACTTTTTTTGGAAATTTTCAAACTATTTCTGTTAGGCTTCGTTTCTTATACATTAAGAGGCGTAGATTACGAATCCGGGCATTTTAAAATGTTGCCTGAGCTCTGTTAAAGACAAAAACAAGAAACTCAAAAAATCATAATTTCACTAAAAGTAGCAAGACTATAGTTCATGTACTTTTTTTGGAAATTTTCAAACTATTTCTGTTAGGCTTCGTTTCTTATACATTAAGAGGCGTAGATTACGAATCCGGGCATTAAAATGTTGCCTGAGCTCTGTTAAAGACAAAAACAAGAAACTCAAAAAATCATAATTTCACTAAAAGTAGCAAGACTATAGTTCATGTACTTTTTTTGGAAATTTTCAAACTATTTCTGTTAGGCTGCGTTTTTTATACATTAAGAGGCGTAGATTACGAATCCGGGCATTAAAATGTTGCCTGAGCTCTGTTAAAGACAAAAACAAGAAACTCAAGAAATCATAATTTAACTAAAAGTAGCAAGACTATAGTTCATGTACTTTTTTTGGAAATTTTCATACTATTTCTGTTAGGCTGCGTTTCTTATACATTACGAGGCGTAGATTACGAATCCGGGCATTAAAATGTTGCCTGAGCTCTGTTAAAGACAAAAACAAGAAACTCAAAAAATCATAATTTCACTAAAAGTAGCAAGACTAGTTCATGTACTTTTTTTGGAAATTTTCAAACTATTTCTGTTAGGCTGCGTTTCTTATACATTAAGAGGCGTAGATTACGAATCCGGGCATTAAAATGTTGCCTGAGCTCTGTTAAAGACAAAAACAAGAAACTCAAAAAATCATAATTTCACTAAAAGTAGCAAGACTATATAGTTCATGTACTTTTTTGGAAATTGTCAAACTAATTCTGTTAGGCTGCGTTTCTTATACATTAAGAGGCGTAGATTACGAATCCGGGCATTAAAATGTTGCCTGAGCTCTGTTAAAGACAAAAACAAGAAACTCAAAAAATCATAATTTCACTAAAATTAGCAAGACAATATCCAAAAACAAAAGACAAATATCCAAAAAAAGTACATGAACTATAGTTCATGTACTTTTTTTGGAAATTTTCAAACTATTTCTGTTAGGCTGCGTTTCTTATACATTAAGAGGCGTAGATTACGAATCCGGGCATTAAAATGTTGCCTGAGCTCTGTTAAAGACAAAAACAAGAAACTCAAAAAATCATAATTTCACTAAAAGTAGCAAGACTATAGTTCATGTACTTTTTTGGAAATTTTCAAACTATTTCTGTTAGGCTGCGTTTCTTATACATTAAGAGGCGTAGATTACGAATCCGGGCATTAAAATGTTGCCTGAGCTCTGTTAAAGACAAAAACAAGAAACTCAAAAAATCATAATTTCACTAAAAGTAGCAAGACTATAGTTCATGTACTTTTTTGGAAATTTTCAAACTATTTCTGTTAGGCTGCGTTTATTATACATTAAGAGGCGTAGATTACGAATCCGGGCATTAAAATGTTGCCTGAGCTCTGTTAAAGACAAAAACAAGAAACTCAAAAAATCATAATTTCACTAAAATTAGCAAGACAATATCCAAAAACAAAAGACAAATATCCAAAAAAAGTACTATAGTTCATGTGCTTTTTTTGGATATTTTCAAACTATTTCTGTTAGGCTGCGTTTCTTATACATTAAGAGGCGTAGATTACGAATCCGGGCATTAAAATGTTGCCTGAGCTCTGTTAAAGACAAAAACAAGAAACTCAAAAAATCATAATTTCACTAAAAGTAGCAAGACTATAGTTCATGTACTTTTTTGGAAATTTTCAAACTATTTCTGTTAGGCTGCGTTTCTTATACATTAAGAGGCGTAGATTACGAATCCGGGCATTAAAATGTTGCCTGAGCTCTGTTAAAGACAAAAACATGAAACTCAAGAAATCATAATTTCACTAAAAGTAGCAAGACTATACTTTCATGTACTTTTGTTCATGTACTTTTTTTGGATATTTTCAAACTATTTCTGTTAGGCTGCGTTTCTTATACATTAAGAGGCGTAGATTACGAATCCGGGCATTAAAATGTTGCCTGAGCTCTGTTAAAGACAAAAACAAGAAACTCAAGAAATCATAATTTCACTAAAAGTAGCAAGACTATAGTTCATGTACTTTTTTTGGATATTTTCAAACTATTTCTGTTAGGCTTCGTTTCTTATACATTAAGAGGCGTAGATTACGAATCCAGGCATTAAAATGTTGCCTGAGCTCTGTTAAAGACAAAAACAAGAAACTCAAGAAATCATAATTTCACTAAAAGTAGCAAGACTATAGTTCATGTACTTTTTTTGGAAATTTTCAAACTATTTCTGTTAGGCTGCGTTTCTTATACAATAAAAGGCGTAGATTACGAATCCGGGCATGAAAATGTTGCCTGAGCTCTGTTAAAGACAAAAACAAGAAACTCAAGAAATCATAATTTCACTAAAAGTAGCAAGACTATAGTTCATGTACTTTTTTTGGATATTTTCAAACTATTTCTGTTAGGCTGCGTTTCTTATACATTAAGAAGCGTAGATTACGAATCCGGGCATTAAAATGTTGCCTGAGCTCTGTTAAAGACAAAAACAAGAAACTCAAGAAATCATAATTTCACTAAAAGTAGCAAGACTATAGTTCATGTACTTTTTTTGGATATTTTCAAACTATTTCTGTTAGGCTGCGTTTCTTATACATTAAGAGGCGTAGATTACGAATCCGGGCATTAAAATGTTGCCTGAGCTCTGTTAAAGACAACAACAAGAAACTAAAGAAATCATAATTTCACTAAAAGTAGCAAGACTATAGTTCATGTACTTTTTTTAGAAATTTTCAAACTATTTCTGTTAGGCTGCGTTTCTTATACATTAAGAGCGTAGATTACGAATCCGGGCATTAAAATGTTGCCTGAGCTCTGTTAAAGACAAAAACAAGAAACTCAAAAAATCATAATTTCACTAAATGTAGCAAGACTATAGTTCATGTACTTTTTTTGGAAATTTTCAAACTATTTCTGTTAGGCTGCGTTTCTTATACATTAAGAGGCGTAGATTACGAATCCGGGCATTAAAATGTTGCCTGAGCTCTGTTAAAGACAAAAACAAGAAACTCAAGAAATCATAATTTAACTAAAAGTAGCAAGACTATAGTTCATGTACTTTTTTTGGAAATTTTCATACTATTTCTGTTAGGCTGCGTTTCTTATACATTACGAGGCGTAGATTACGAATCCGGGCATTAAAATGTTGCCTGAGCTCTGTTAAAGACAAAAACAAGAAACTCAAAAAATCATAATTTCACTAAAAGTAGCAAGACTAGTTCATGTACTTTTTTTGGAAATTTTCAAACTATTTCTGTTAGGCTGCGTTTCTTATACATTAAGAGGCGTAGATTACGAATCCGGGCATTAAAATGTTGCCTGAGCTCTGTTAAAGACAAAAACAAGAAACTCAAGAAATCATAATTTCACTAAAAGTAGCAAGACAAACTATTCAAACTATTTCTGTTAGGCTGCGTTTCTTATACATTAAGAGGCGTAGATTACGAATCCGGGCATTAAAATGTTGCCTGAGCTCTGTTAAAGACAAAAACAAGAAACTCAAAAAATCATAATTTCACTAAAAGTAGCAAGACTAGTTCATGTACTTTTTTTGGAAATTTTCAAACTATTTCTGTTAGGCTGCGTTTCTTATACATTAAGAGGCGTAGATTACGAATCCAGGCATTAAAATGTTGCCTGAGCTCTGTTAAAGACAAAAACAAGAAACTCAAGAAATCATAATTTCACTAAAAGTAGCAAGACTATAGTTCATGTACTTTTATTGGATATTTTCAAACTATTTCTGTTAGGCTTCGTTTCTTATACATTAAGAGGCGTAGATTACGAATCCGGGCATTAAAATGTTGCCTGAGCTCTGTTAAAGACAAAAACAAGAAACTCAAGAAATCATAATTTCACTAAAAGTAGCAAGACTATAGTTCATGTACTTTTTTTGGATATTTTCAAACTATTTCTGTTAGGCTGCGTTTCTTATACATTAAGAGGCGTAGATTACGAATCCGGGCATTAAAATGTTGCCTGAGCTCTGTTAAAGACAAAAACAAGAAACTCAAGAAATCATAATTTCACTAAAAGTAGCAAGACTATAGTTCATGTACTTTTTTTGGATATTTTCAAACTATTTCTGTTAGGCTGCGTTTCTTATACATTAAGAGGCGTAGATTACGAATCCGGGCATTAAAATGTTGCCTGAGCTCTGTTAAAGACAAAAACAAGAAACTCAAAAAATCATAATTTCACTAAAAGTAGCAAGACTATAGTTCATGTACTTTTTTGGAAATTTTCAAACTATTTCTGTTAGGCTGCGTTTCTTATACATTAAGAGGCGTAGATTACGAATCCGGGCATTAAAATGTTGCCTGAGCTCTGTTAAAGACAAAAACAAGAAACTCAAAAAATCATAATTTCACTAAAAGTAGCAAGACTATAGTTCATGTACTTTTTTTGAAAATTTTCAAACTATTTCTGTTAGGCTGCGTTTCTTATACATTAAGAGGCGTAGATTACGAATCCGGGCATTAAAATGTTGCCTGAGCTCTGTTAAAGACAAAAACAAGAAACTCAAAAAATCATAATTTCACTAAAATTAGCAAGACAATATCCAAAAACAAAAGACAAATATCCAAAAAAAGTACTATAGTTCATGTACTTTTTTTGGATATTTTCAAACTATTTCTGTTAGGCTGCGTTTCTTATACATTAAGAGGCGTAGATTACGAATCCGGGCATTAAAATGTTGCCTGAGCTCTGTTAAAGACAAAAACAAGAAACTCAAAAAATCATAATTTCACTAAAAGTAGCAAGACTATAGTTCATGTACTTTTTTGGAAATTTTCAAACTATTTCTGTTAGGCTGCGTTTCTTATACATTAAGAGGCGTAGATTACGAATCCGGGCATTAAAATGTTGCCTGAGCTCTGTAAAGACAAAAACATGAAACTCAAGAAATCATAATTTCACTAAAAGTAGCAAGACTATACTTTCATGTACTTTTGTTCATGTACTTTTTTTGGATATTTTCAAACTATTTCTGTTAGGCTGCGTTTCTTATACATTAAGAGGCGTAGATTACGAATCCGGGCATTAAAATGTTGCCTGAGCTCTGTTAAAGACAAAAACAAGAAACTCAAGAAATCATAATTTCACTAAAAGTAGCAAGACTATAGTTCATGTACTTTTTTTGGATATTTTTAAACTATTTCTGTTAGGCTTCGTTTCTTATACATTAAGAGGCGTAGATTACGAATCCAGGCATTAAAATGTTGCCTGAGCTCTGTTAAAGACAAAAACAAGAATTTCAAGAAATCATAATTTCACTAAAAGTAGCAAGACTATAGTTGAATCGGTTATTTAAGAAACAACCTAAGTCCACTTTTTTCTCATTTTCACATTTTATGTATTTCTGTAATAATATACATAGATGCATCATTTGCTTAAGAAACAACTCAAGTCCCATTCATTTAACCTACAAAACTGAATGAACAAAAATTTGTTTACTTAAGAAACAACCTATGTCCTGCACATAGGTTGTTTCATAACTAAACTTTGATCATCAGCTGACTTTTAGCTTAGGTTATTTTGAGGTTATGTTGTTCGTGAATATGCACATGGTGCAAAATTGAACATCGAAATTATGCATCAGTTGTTTCAACAAAAATATCAGGACTCTCCTATCAAATATAGTTTCTATAGACAATATTTTAAGGGTCATTTTGATTATCAATTTGGTAGGCCTCAGATTGATATGTGTGGAACCTGTGAGGACCTAATGGTGAAAATAAAAAGTCAAACTTTAAATTACTCTGGAAAACAAGTTGCTGCAGCTGAATTACTTGTGCATAGAAGGCGAGCCAAGAAATTTTATAGTGAACTTAAAACTATACAAGAAAAATGCAAATCTGACAAAAGTGTTTTAGGGATTTCATTTGATTACATGGCAAACCTGCCTCTTCCTAATATTCCTGTACAGGAATTACTTTATTATAATCAAGTAACAGTGAATGTGTTTTGAATCCACAATTTTTATGATGAATCAGCAATGTTTTATCTATACCATGATAGTGTAGCAAAAAAGGGGGCCATGAAGTGTGTTCCTTTCTATGGGATTACATAAAAAATTATGTTTCTGATTCTACTTCTGAAATCAGTACTACCCATTCCGAGGACATTCTTGGTTACCATGTGACCGTGATTTTGCATGTGCAAAAAGATTAATTCGTCGCACTGATAGCATATATTCCATTAAACAATATTGTGAGCTGTTAATATCTTCACCAGTAAACAGATGATTCATGGTTACTCTGGTTTCTTTAGAAATTATTTTTAATTTCAAAGTTTGGGGTAACCATTATTATAAGAAAAATGCCATTTCTGTTGAAATACAGTTCAAAAACATTCCAAGAAATCAAAAAATGACTTTTACAGTTTCTACATACAAATAGTTTTTATATCTCTCTGGCCAAAGAGCTGGCACTGTTCGAGTCAAACCTTTTATTAAAATAGGTAGTGTTGTTACACATACATTCCTCCTACGAAGCAGTCCATTTGGAAATAAAGTATCTTTACCAGATGCAAATCCATACCCTGATGGAAAAGTGGCTATTTATAAGAAGAAGATTGAAGATTTGAATAAACTAATGCATTAAATACCACATGAATACAAAGAATTTTACCAAAACATTTTGCTTTCGCCAGTTTATGAAAGATGAGTATTAATCAAGAGCGAAAATATTTTTTATTTTGCGTATTATTTCATTAAAATCATTATTATAACATAAGAAGTAGTTTTATAAAAAAATAAATCGTGTATTATAACAATTTTTTTAAAAATAAGATATGTTTACTAATATCAGCTGTGATTTTTTTGGTGTTTAGTCAAGAAACAACCTAAGTCCAAATTTAAATATTAAAATATTTCTTGCAGTTTTAATTTCAACTTTTCAAAAACAATTTCTGCTAATGAAACTAGTCATTGCACATATGTCTAAAAAATTTCAGAAAAAAAAATTAATTTTTAAGGCTTGAGATAGTTTTTTGTCGTTTACCGTAAAATACAGAAAGTGGACATAGGTTGTTTCTTAAATAACCGATTCAGTTCATGTACTTTTTTTGGAAATTTTCAAACTATTTCTGTTAGGCTGCGTTTCTTATACAATAAAAGGCGTAGATTACGAATCCGGGCATTAAAATGTTGCCTGAGCTCTGTTAAAGACAAAAACAAGAAACTCAAGAAATCATAATTTCACTAAAAGTAGCAAGACTATAGTTCATGTACTTTTTTTGGATATTTTCAAACTATTTCTGTTAGGCTTCGTTTCTTATACATTAAGAGGCGTAGATTACGAATCCGGGCATTAAAATGTTGCCTGAGCTCTGTTAAAGACAAAAACAAGAAACTCAAGAAATCATAATTTCACTAAAAGTAGCAAGACTATAGTTCATGTACTTTTTTTGGATATTTTCAAACTATTTCTGTTAGGCTGCGTTTCTTATACATTAAGAGGCGTAGATTACGAATCCGGGCATTAAAATGTTGCCTGAGCTCTGTTAAAGACAAAAACAAGAAACTCAAGAAATCATAATTTCACTAAAAGTAGCAAGACTATAGTTCATGTACTTTTTTTGGATATTTTCAAACTATTTCTGTTAGGCTGCGTTTCTTATACATTAAGAGGCGTAGATTACGAATCCGGGCATTAAAATGTTGCCTGAGCTCTGTTAAAGACAAAAACAAGAAACTCAAGAAATCATAATTTCACTAAAAGTAGCAAGACTATAGTTCATGTACTTTTTTTGGATATTTTCAAACTATTTCTGTTAGGCTGCGTTTCTTATACATTAAGAGGCGTAGATTACGAATCCGGGCATTAAAATGTTGCCTGAGCTCTGTTAAAGACAACAACAAGAAACTAAAGAAATCATAATTTCACTAAAAGTAGCAAGACTATAGTTCATGTACTTTTTTTAGAAATTTTCAAACTATTTCTGTTAGGCTGCGTTTCTTATACATTAAGAGCGTAGATTACGAATCCGGGCATTAAAATGTTGCCTGAGCTCTGTTAAAGACAAAAACAAGAAACTCAAAAAATCATAATTTCACTAAATGTAGCAAGACTATAGTTCATGTACTTTTTTTGGAAATTTTCAAACTATTTCTGTTAGGCTGCGTTTCTTATACAATAAAAGGCGTAGATTACGAATCCGGGCATGAAAATGTTGCCTGAGCTCTGTTAAAGACAAAAACAAGAAACTCAAGAAATCATAATTTCACTAAAAGTAGCAAGACTATAGTTCATGTACTTTTTTTGGATATTTTCAAACTATTTCTGTTAGGCTGCGTTTCTTATACATTAAGAAGCGTAGATTACGAATCCGGGCATTAAAATGTTGCCTGAGCTCTGTTAAAGACAAAAACAAGAAACTCAAGAAATCATAATTTCACTAAAAGTAGCAAGACTATAGTTCATGTACTTTTTTTGGATATTTTCAAACTATTTCTGTTAGGCTGCGTTTCTTATACATTAAGAGGCGTAGATTACGAATCCGGGCATTAAAATGTTGCCTGAGCTCTGTTAAAGACAACAACAAGAAACTAAAGAAATCATAATTTCACTAAAAGTAGCAAGACTATAGTTCATGTACTTTTTTTAGAAATTTTCAAACTATTTCTGTTAGGCTGCGTTTCTTATACATTAAGAGCGTAGATTACGAATCCGGGCATTAAAATGTTGCCTGAGCTCTGTTAAAGACAAAAACAAGAAACTCAAAAAATCATAATTTCACTAAATGTAGCAAGACTATAGTTCATGTACTTTTTTTGGAAATTTTCAAACTATTTCTGTTAGGCTGCGTTTCTTATACATTAAGAGGCGTAGATTACGAATCCGGGCATTAAAATGTTGCCTGAGCTCTGTTAAAGACAAAAACAAGAAACTCAAGAAATCATAATTTAACTAAAAGTAGCAAGACTATAGTTCATGTACTTTTTTTGGAAATTTTCATACTATTTCTGTTAGGCTGCGTTTCTTATACATTACGAGGCGTAGATTACGAATCCGGGCATTAAAATGTTGCCTGAGCTCTGTTAAAGACAAAAACAAGAAACTCAAAAAATCATAATTTCACTAAAAGTAGCAAGACTAGTTCATGTACTTTTTTTGGAAATTTTCAAACTATTTCTGTTAGGCTGCGTTTCTTATACATTAAGAGGCGTAGATTACGAATCCGGGCATTAAAATGTTGCCTGAGCTCTGTTAAAGACAAAAACAAGAAACTCAAGAAATCATAATTTCACTAAAAGTAGCAAGACAAACTATTCAAACTATTTCTGTTAGGCTGCGTTTCTTATACATTAAGAGGCGTAGATTACGAATCCGGGCATTAAAATGTTGCCTGAGCTCTGTTAAAGACAAAAACAAGAAACTCAAAAAATCATAATTTCACTAAAAGTAGCAAGACTAGTTCATGTACTTTTTTTGGAAATTTTCAAACTATTTCTGTTAGGCTGCGTTTCTTATACATTAAGAGGCGTAGATTACGAATCCAGGCATTAAAATGTTGCCTGAGCTCTGTTAAAGACAAAAACAAGAAACTCAAGAAATCATAATTTCACTAAAAGTAGCAAGACTATAGTTCATGTACTTTTATTGGATATTTTCAAACTATTTCTGTTAGGCTTCGTTTCTTATACATTAAGAGGCGTAGATTACGAATCCGGGCATTAAAATGTTGCCTGAGCTCTGTTAAAGACAAAAACAAGAAACTCAAGAAATCATAATTTCACTAAAAGTAGCAAGACTATAGTTCATGTACTTTTTTTGGATATTTTCAAACTATTTCTGTTAGGCTGCGTTTCTTATACATTAAGAGGCGTAGATTACGAATCCGGGCATTAAAATGTTGCCTGAGCTCTGTTAAAGACAAAAACAAGAAACTCAAGAAATCATAATTTCACTAAAAGTAGCAAGACTATAGTTCATGTACTTTTTTTGGATATTTTCAAACTATTTCTGTTAGGCTGCGTTTCTTATACATTAAGAGGCGTAGATTACGAATCCGGGCATTAAAATGTTGCCTGAGCTCTGTTAAAGACAAAAACAAGAAACTCAAAAAATCATAATTTCACTAAAAGTAGCAAGACTATAGTTCATGTACTTTTTTGGAAATTTTCAAACTATTTCTGTTAGGCTGCGTTTCTTTTACATTAAGAGGCGTAGATTACGAATCCGGGCATTAAAATGTTGCCTGAGCTCTGTTAAAGACAAAAACAAGAAACTCAAAAAATCATAATTTCACTAAAAGTAGCAAGACTTCATGTACTTTTTTTGAAAATTTTCAAACTATTTCTGTTAGGCTGCGTTTCTTATACATTAAGAGGCGTAGATTACGAATCCGGGCATTAAAATGTTGCCTGAGCTCTGTTAAAGACAAAAACAAGAAACTCAAAAAATCATAATTTCACTAAAATTAGCAAGACAATATCCAAAAACAAAAGACAAATATCCAAAAAAAGTACTATAGTTCATGTACTTTTTTTGGATATTTTCAAACTATTTCTGTTAGGCTGCGTTTCTTATACATTAAGAGGCGTAGATTACGAATCCGGGCATTAAAATGTTGCCTGAGCTCTGTTAAAGACAAAAACAAGAAACTCAAAAAATCATAATTTCACTAAAAGTAGCAAGACTATAGTTCATGTACTTTTTTGGAAATTTTCAAACTATTTCTGTTAGGCTGCGTTTCTTATACATTAAGAGGCGTAGATTACGAATCCGGGCATTAAAATGTTGCCTGAGCTCTGTAAAGACAAAAACATGAAACTCAAGAAATCATAATTTCACTAAAAGTAGCAAGACTATACTTTCATGTACTTTTGTTCATGTACTTTTTTTGGATATTTTCAAACTATTTCTGTTAGGCTGCGTTTCTTATACATTAAGAGGCGTAGATTACGAATCCGGGCATTAAAATGTTGCCTGAGCTCTGTTAAAGACAAAAACAAGAAACTCAAGAAATCATAATTTCACTAAAAGTAGCAAGACTATAGTTCATGTACTTTTTTTGGATATTTTTAAACTATTTCTGTTAGGCTTCGTTTCTTATACATTAAGAGGCGTAGATTACGAATCCAGGCATTAAAATGTTGCCTGAGCTCTGTTAAAGACAAAAACAAGAATTTCAAGAAATCATAATTTCACTAAAAGTAGCAAGACTATAGTTGAATCGGTTATTTAAGAAACAACCTAAGTCCACTTTTTTCTCATTTTCACATTTTATGTATTTCTGTAATAATATACATAGATGCATCATTTGCTTAAGAAACAACTCAAGTCCCATTCATTTAACCTACAAAACTGAATGAACAAAAATTTGTTTACTTAAGAAACAACCTATGTCCTGCACATAGGTTGTTTCATAACTAAACTTTGATCATCAGCTGACTTTTAGCTTAGGTTATTTTGAGGTTATGTTGTTCGTGAATATGCACATGGTGCAAAATTGAACATCGAAATTATGCATCAGTTGTTTCAACAAAAATATCAGGACTCTCCTATCAAATATAGTTTCTATAGACAATATTTTAAGGGTCATTTTGATTATCAATTTGGTAGGCCTCAGATTGATATGTGTGGAACCTGTGAGGACCTAATGGTGAAAATAAAAAGTCAAACTTTAAATTACTCTGGAAAACAAGTTGCTGCAGCTGAATTACTTGTGCATAGAAGGCGAGCCAAGAAATTTTATAGTGAACTTAAAACTATACAAGAAAAATGCAAATCTGACAAAAGTGTTTTAGGGATTTCATTTGATTACATGGCAAACCTGCCTCTTCCTAATATTCCTGTACAGGAATTACTTTATTATAATCAAGTAACAGTGAATGTGTTTTGAATCCACAATTTTTATGATGAATCAGCAATGTTTTATCTATACCATGATAGTGTAGCAAAAAAGGGGGCCATGAAGTGTGTTCCTTTCTATGGGATTACATAAAAAATTATGTTTCTGATTCTACTTCTGAAATCAGTACTACCCATTCCGAGGACATTCTTGGTTACCATGTGACCGTGATTTTGCATGTGCAAAAAGATTAATTCGTCGCACTGATAGCATATATTCCATTAAACAATATTGTGAGCTGTTAATATCTTCACCAGTAAACAGATGATTCATGGTTACTCTGGTTTCTTTAGAAATTATTTTTAATTTCAAAGTTTGGGGTAACCATTATTATAAGAAAAATGCCATTTCTGTTGAAATACAGTTCAAAAACATTCCAAGAAATCAAAAAATGACTTTTACAGTTTCTACATACAAATAGTTTTTATATCTCTCTGGCCAAAGAGCTGGCACTGTTCGAGTCAAACCTTTTATTAAAATAGGTAGTGTTGTTACACATACATTCCTCCTACGAAGCAGTCCATTTGGAAATAAAGTATCTTTACCAGATGCAAATCCATACCCTGATGGAAAAGTGGCTATTTATAAGAAGAAGATTGAAGATTTGAATAAACTAATGCATTAAATACCACATGAATACAAAGAATTTTACCAAAACATTTTGCTTTCGCCAGTTTATGAAAGATGAGTATTAATCAAGAGCGAAAATATTTTTTATTTTGCGTATTATTTCATTAAAATCATTATTATAACATAAGAAGTAGTTTTATAAAAAAATAAATCGTGTATTATAACAATTTTTTTAAAAATAAGATATGTTTACTAATATCAGCTGTGATTTTTTTGGTGTTTAGTCAAGAAACAACCTAAGTCCAAATTTAAATATTAAAATATTTCTTGCAGTTTTAATTTCAACTTTTCAAAAACAATTTCTGCTAATGAAACTAGTCATTGCACATATGTCTAAAAAATTTCAGAAAAAAAAATTAATTTTTAAGGCTTGAGATAGTTTTTTGTCGTTTACCGTAAAATACAGAAAGTGGACATAGGTTGTTTCTTAAATAACCGATTCAGTTCATGTACTTTTTTTGGAAATTTTCAAACTATTTCTGTTAGGCTGCGTTTCTTATACAATAAAAGGCGTAGATTACGAATCCGGGCATTAAAATGTTGCCTGAGCTCTGTTAAAGACAAAAACAAGAAACTCAAGAAATCATAATTTCACTAAAAGTAGCAAGACTATAGTTCATGTACTTTTTTTGGATATTTTCAAACTATTTCTGTTAGGCTTCGTTTCTTATACATTAAGAGGCGTAGATTACGAATCCGGGCATTAAAATGTTGCCTGAGCTCTGTTAAAGACAAAAACAAGAAACTCAAGAAATCATAATTTCACTAAAAGTAGCAAGACTATAGTTCATGTACTTTTTTTGGATATTTTCAAACTATTTCTGTTAGGCTGCGTTTCTTATACATTAAGAGGCGTAGATTACGAATCCGGGCATTAAAATGTTGCCTGAGCTCTGTTAAAGACAAAAACAAGAAACTCAAGAAATCATAATTTCACTAAAAGTAGCAAGACTATAGTTCATGTACTTTTTTTGGATATTTTCAAACTATTTCTGTTAGGCTGCGTTTCTTATACATTAAGAGGCGTAGATTACGAATCCGGGCATTAAAATGTTGCCTGAGCTCTGTTAAAGACAAAAACAAGAAACTCAAGAAATCATAATTTCACTAAAAGTAGCAAGACTATAGTTCATGTACTTTTTTTGGATATTTTCAAACTATTTCTGTTAGGCTGCGTTTCTTATACATTAAGAGGCGTAGATTACGAATCCGGGCATTAAAATGTTGCCTGAGCTCTGTTAAAGACAACAACAAGAAACTAAAGAAATCATAATTTCACTAAAAGTAGCAAGACTATAGTTCATGTACTTTTTTTAGAAATTTTCAAACTATTTCTGTTAGGCTGCGTTTCTTATACATTAAGAGCGTAGATTACGAATCCGGGCATTAAAATGTTGCCTGAGCTCTGTTAAAGACAAAAACAAGAAACTCAAAAAATCATAATTTCACTAAATGTAGCAAGACTATAGTTCATGTACTTTTTTTGGAAATTTTCAAACTATTTCTGTTAGGCTGCGTTTCTTATACAATAAAAGGCGTAGATTACGAATCCGGGCATGAAAATGTTGCCTGAGCTCTGTTAAAGACAAAAACAAGAAACTCAAGAAATCATAATTTCACTAAAAGTAGCAAGACTATAGTTCATGTACTTTTTTTGGATATTTTCAAACTATTTCTGTTAGGCTGCGTTTCTTATACATTAAGAAGCGTAGATTACGAATCCGGGCATTAAAATGTTGCCTGAGCTCTGTTAAAGACAAAAACAAGAAACTCAAGAAATCATAATTTCACTAAAAGTAGCAAGACTATAGTTCATGTACTTTTTTTGGATATTTTCAAACTATTTCTGTTAGGCTGCGTTTCTTATACATTAAGAGGCGTAGATTACGAATCCGGGCATTAAAATGTTGCCTGAGCTCTGTTAAAGACAACAACAAGAAACTAAAGAAATCATAATTTCACTAAAAGTAGCAAGACTATAGTTCATGTACTTTTTTTAGAAATTTTCAAACTATTTCTGTTAGGCTGCGTTTCTTATACATTAAGAGCGTAGATTACGAATCCGGGCATTAAAATGTTGCCTGAGCTCTGTTAAAGACAAAAACAAGAAACTCAAAAAATCATAATTTCACTAAATGTAGCAAGACTATAGTTCATGTACTTTTTTTGGAAATTTTCAAACTATTTCTGTTAGGCTGCGTTTCTTATACATTAAGAGGCGTAGATTACGAATCCGGGCATTAAAATGTTGCCTGAGCTCTGTTAAAGACAAAAACAAGAAACTCAAGAAATCATAATTTAACTAAAAGTAGCAAGACTATAGTTCATGTACTTTTTTTGGAAATTTTCATACTATTTCTGTTAGGCTGCGTTTCTTATACATTACGAGGCGTAGATTACGAATCCGGGCATTAAAATGTTGCCTGAGCTCTGTTAAAGACAAAAACAAGAAACTCAAAAAATCATAATTTCACTAAAAGTAGCAAGACTAGTTCATGTACTTTTTTTGGAAATTTTCAAACTATTTCTGTTAGGCTGCGTTTCTTATACATTAAGAGGCGTAGATTACGAATCCGGGCATTAAAATGTTGCCTGAGCTCTGTTAAAGACAAAAACAAGAAACTCAAGAAATCATAATTTCACTAAAAGTAGCAAGACAAACTATTCAAACTATTTCTGTTAGGCTGCGTTTCTTATACATTAAGAGGCGTAGATTACGAATCCGGGCATTAAAATGTTGCCTGAGCTCTGCTAAAGACAAAAACAAGAAACTCAAGAAATCATAATTTCACTAAAAGTAGCAAGACTATAGTTCATGTACTTTTTTTGGAAATTTTCATACTATTTCTGTTAGGCTGCGTTTTTTATACATTAAGAGGCGTAGATTACGAATCCGGGCATTAAAATGTTGCCTGAGCTCTGTTAAAGACAAAAACAAGAAACTCAAAAAATCATAATTTCACTAAAAGTAGCAAGACTATAGTTCATGTACTTTTTTGGAAATTTTCAAACTATTTCTGTTAGGCTGCGTTTCTTATACATTAAGAGGCGTAGATTACGAATCCGGGCATTAAAATGTTGCCTGAGCTCTGTTAAAGACAAAAACAAGAAACTCAAAAAATCATAATTTCACTAAAAGTAGCAAGACTATAGTTCATGTACTTTTTTGGAAATTTTCAAACTATTTCTGTTAGGCTGCGTTTCTTATACATTAAGAGGCGTAGATTACGAATCCGGGCATTAAAATGATGCCTGAGCTCTGTTAAAGACAAAAACAAGAAACTCAAGAAATCATAATTTCACTAAAAGTAGCAAGACTATACTTTCATGTACTTTTGTTCATGTACTTTTTTTGGATATTTTCAAACTATTTCTGTTAGGCTGCGTTTCTTATACATTAGGAGGCGTAGATTACGAATCCGGGCATTAAAATGTTGCCTGAGCTCTGTTAAAGACAAAAACAAGAAACTCAAGAAATCATAATTTCACTAAAAGTAGCAAGACTATAGTTCATGTACTTTTTTTGGATATTTTCAAACTATTTCTGTTAGGCTTCGTTTCTTATACATTAAGAGGCGTAGATTACGAATCCAGGCATTAAAATGTTGCCTGAGCTCTGTTAAAGACAAAAACAAGAAACTCAAGAAATCATAATTTCACTAAAAGTAGCAAGACTATAGTTCATGTACTTTTTTTGGATATTTTCAAACTATTTCTGTTAAGCTGCGTTTCTTATACATTAAGAGGCGTAGATTACGAATCCGGGCATTAAAATGTTGCCTGAGCTATGTTAAAGACAAAAACAAGAAACTCAAGAAATCATAATTTCACTAAAAGTAGCAAGACTATAGTTCATGTACTTTTTTTGGAAATTTTCAAACTATTTCTGTTAGGCTGCGTTTCTTATACATTAAGAGGCGTAGATTACGAATCCGGGCATTAAAATGTTGCCTGAGCTCTGTTAAAGACAAAAACAAGAAACTCAAGAAATCATAATTTCACTAAAAGTAGCAAGACTATAGTTCATGTACTTTTTTTGGAAATTTTCAAACTATTTCTGTTAGGCTGCGTTTCTTATACATTAAGAGGCGTAGATTACGAATCCGGGCATTAAAATGTTGCCTGAGCTCTGTTAAAGACAAATACAAGAAACTCAAAAAATCATAATTTCACTAAAATTAGCAAGACTATAGTTCATGTACTTTTTTTGGAAATTTTCAAACGATTTCTGTTAGGCTGCGTTTCTTATACATTAAGAGGCGTAGATTACGAATCCAGGCATTAAAATTTTGCCTGAGCTCTGTTAAAGACAAATACAAGAAACTCAAAAAATCATAATTTCACTAAAAGTAGCAAGACTATAGTTCATGTACTTTTTTTGGAAATTTTCAAACTATTTCTGTTAGGCTGCGTTTCTTATACATTAAGAGGCGTAGATTACGAATCCGGGCATTAAAATGTTGCCTGAGCTCTGTTAAAGACAAAAACAAGAAACTCAAGAAATCATAATTTCACTAAAAGTAGCAAGACTATACTTTCATGTACTTTTGTTCATGTACTTTTTTTGGATATTTTCAAACTATTTCTGTTAGGCTGCGTTTCTTCTACATTAAGAGGCGTAGATTACGAATCCGGGCATTAAAATGTTGCCTGAGCTCTGTTAAAGACAAAAACAAGAAACTCAAAAAATCATAATTTCACTAAAAGTAGCAAGACTATAGTTCATGTACTTTTTTTGGATATTTTCAAACTATTTCTGTTAGGCTGCGTTTCTTATACATTAAGAGGCGTAGATTACGAATCCGGGCATTAAAATGTTGCCTGAGCTCTGTTAAAGACAAAAACAAGAAACTCAAAAAATCATAATTTCACTAAAAGTAGCAAGACTATAGTTCATGTACTTTTTTGGAAATTTTCAAACTATTTCTGTTAGGCTGCGTTTCTTATACATTAAGAGGCGTAGATTACGAATCCGGGCATTAAAATGTTGCCTGAGCTCTGTTAAAGACAAAAACAAGAAACTCAAAAAATCATAATTTCACTAAAAGTAGCAAGACTATAGTTCATGTACTTTTTTGGAAATTTTCAAACTATTTCTGTTAGGCTGCGTTTCTTATACATTAAGAGGCGTAGATTACGAATCCGGGCATTAAAATGATGCCTGAGCTCTGTTAAAGACAAAAACAAGAAACTCAAGAAATCATAATTTCACTAAAAGTAGCAAGACTATACTTTCATGTACTTTTGTTCATGTACTTTTTTTGGATATTTTCAAACTATTTCTGTTAGGCTGCGTTTCTTATACATTAGGAGGCGTAGATTACGAATCCGGGCATTAAAATGTTGCCTGAGCTCTGTTAAAGACAAAAACAAGAAACTCAAGAAATCATAATTTCACTAAAAGTAGCAAGACTATAGTTCATGTACTTTTTTTGGATATTTTCAAACTATTTCTGTTAGGCTTCGTTTCTTATACATTAAGAGGCGTAGATTACGAATCCAGGCATTAAAATGTTGCCTGAGCTCTGTTAAAGACAAAAACAAGAAACTCAAGAAATCATAATTTCACTAAAAGTAGCAAGACTATAGTTCATGTACTTTTTTTGGATATTTTCAAACTATTTCTGTTAGGCTGCGTTTCTTATACATTAAGAGGCGTAGATTACGAATCCGGGCATTAAAATGTTGCCTGAGCTATGTTAAAGACAAAAACAAGAAACTCAAGAAATCATAATTTCACTAAAAGTAGCAAGACTATAGTTCATGTACTTTTTTTGGAAATTTTCAAACTATTTCTGTTAGGCTGCGTTTCTTATACATTAAGAGGCGTAGATTACGAATCCGGGCATTAAAATGTTGCCTGAGCTCTGTTAAAGACAAAAACAAGAAACTCAAGAAATCATAATTTCACTAAAAGTAGCAAGACTATAGTTCATGTACTTTTTTTGGAAATTTTCAAACTATTTCTGTTAGGCTGCGTTTCTTATACATTAAGAGGCGTAGATTACGAATCCGGGCATTAAAATGTTGCCTGAGCTCTGTTAAAGACAAATACAAGAAACTCAAAAAATCATAATTTCACTAAAATTAGCAAGACTATAGTTCATGTACTTTTTTTGGAAATTTTCAAACGATTTCTGTTAGGCTGCGTTTCTTATACATTAGGAGGCGTAGATTACGAATCCAGGCATTAAAATTTTGCCTGAGCTCTGTTAAAGACAAATACAAGAAACTCAAAAAATCATAATTTCACTAAAAGTAGCAAGACTATAGTTCATGTACTTTTTTTGGAAATTTTCAAACTATTTCTGTTAGGCTGCGTTTCTTATACATTAAGAGGCGTAGATTACGAATCCGGGCATTAAAAAGTTGCCTGAGCTCTGTTAAAGACAAAAACAAGAAACTCAAGAAATCATAATTTCACTAAAAGTAGCAAGACTATACTTTCATGTACTTTTGTTCATGTACTTTTTTTGGATATTTTCAAACTATTTCTGTTAGGCTGCGTTTCTTATACATTAAGAGGCGTAGATTACGAATCCGGGCATTAAAATGTTGCCTGAGCTCTGTTAAAGACAAAAACAAGAAACTCAAAAAATCATAATTTCACTAAAAGTAGCAAGACTATAGTTCATGTACTTTTTTTGGATATTTTCAAACTATTTCTGTTAGGCTGCGTTTCTTATACATTAAGAGGCGTAGATTACGAATCCGGGCATTAAAATGTTGCCTGAGCTCTGTTAAAGACAAAAACAAGAAACTCAAAAAATCATAATTTCACTAAAAGTAGCAAGACTATAGTTCATGTACTTTTTTGGAAATTTTCAAACTATTTCTGTTAGGCTGCGTTTCTTATACATTAAGAGGCGTAGATTACGAATCCGGGCATTAAAATGTTGCCTGAGCTCTGTTAACGACAAAAACAAGAAACTCAAAAAATCATAATTTCACTAAAATTAGCAAGACAATATCCAAAAACAAAAGACAAATATCCAAAAAAAGTACATAAACTATAGTTCATGTACTTTTTTTGGATATTTTCAAACTATTTCTGTTAGGCTGCGTTTCTTATACATTAAGAGGCGTAGATTACGAATCCGGGCATTAAAATGTTGCCTGAGCTCTGTTAAAGACAAAAACAAGAAACTCAAAAAATCATAATTTCACTAAAAGTAGCAAGACTATAGTTCATGTACTTTTTTGGAAATTTTCAAACTATTTCTGTTAGGCTGCGTTTCTTATACATTAAGAGGCGTAGATTACGAATCCGGGCATTAAAATGTTGCCTGAGCTTTGTTAAAGACAAAAACAAGAAACTCAAGAAATCATAATTTCACTAAAAGTAGCAAGACTATAGTTCATGTACTTTTTTTGGATATTTTCAAACTATTTCTGTTAGGCTGCGTTTCTTATACATTAAGAGGCGTAGATTACGAATCCGGGCATTAAAATGTTGCCTGAGCTCTGTTAAAGACAACAACAAGAAACTAAAGAAATCATAATTTCACTAAAAGTAGCAAGACTATAGTTCATGTACTTTTTTTGGAAATTTTCAAACTATTTCTGTTAGGCTGCGTTTCTTATACATTAAGAGCGTAGATTACGAATCCGGGCATTAAAATGTTGCCTGAGCTCTGTTAAAGACAAAAACAAGAAACTCAAAAAATCATAATTTCACTAAATGTAGCAAGACTATATAGTTCATGTACTTTTTTTGGAAATTTTCAAACTATTTCTGTTAGGCTGCGTTTCTTATACATTAAGAGGCGTAGATTACGAATCCGGGCATTAAAATGTTGCCTGAGCTCTGTTAAAGACAAAAACAAGAAACTCAAGAAATCATAATTTAACTAAAAGTAGCAAGACTATAGTTCATGTACTTTTTTTGGAAATTTTCATACTATTTCTGTTAGGCTGCGTTTCTTATACATTAAGAGGCGTAGATTACGAATCCAGCATTAAAATGTTGCCTGATCTCTGTTAAAGACAAAAACAAGAAACTCAAAAAATCATAATTTCACTAAAAGTAGCAAGACTAGTTCATGTACTTTTTTTGGAAATTTTCAAACTATTTCTGTTAGGCTGAGTTTCTTATACATTAAGAGGCGTAGATTACGAATCCGGGCATTAAAATGTTGCCTGAGCTCTGTTAAAGACAAAAACAAGAAACTCAAGAAATCATAATTTCACTAAAAGTAGCAAGACTATAGTTCATGTACTTTTTTTGGAAATTTTCAAACTATTTCTGTTAGGCTGCGTTTCTTATACATTAAGAGCGTAGATTACGAATCCGGGCATTAAAATGTTGCCTGAGCTCTGTTAAAGACAAAAACAAGAAACTCAAAAAATCATAATTTCACTAAATGTAGCAAGACTATATAGTTCATGTACTTTTTTTGGAAATTTTCAAACTATTTCTGTTAGGCTGCGTTTCTTATACATTAAGAGGCGTAGATTACGAATCCGGGCATTAAAATGTTGCCTGAGCTCTGTTAAAGACAAAAACAAGAAACTCAAGAAATCATAATTTAACTAAAAGTAGCAAGACTATAGTTCATGTACTTTTTTTGGAAATTTTCATACTATTTCTGTTAGGCTGCGTTTCTTATACATTAAGAGGCGTAGATTACGAATCCGGGCATTAAAATGTTGCCTGATCTCTGTTAAAGACAAAAACAAGAAACTCAAAAAATCATAATTTCACTAAAAGTAGCAAGACTAGTTCATGTACTTTTTTTGGAAATTTTCAAACTATTTCTGTTAGGCTGCGTTTCTTATACATTAAGAGGCGTAGATTACGAATCCGGGCATTAAAATGTTGCCTGAGCTCTGTTAAAGACAAAAACAAGAAACTCAAGAAATCATAATTTCACTAAAAGTAGCAAGACTATAGTTCATGTACTTTTTTTGGAAATTTTCAAACTATTTCTGTTAGGCTGCGTTTCTTATACATTAAGAGGCGTAGATTACGAATCCGGGCATTAAAATGTTGCCTGAGCTCTGTTAAAGACAAATACAAGAAACTCAAAAAATCATAATTTCACTAAAAGTAGCAAGACTATAGTTCATGTACTTTTTTTGGAAATTTTCAAACGATTTCTGTTAGGCTGCGTTTCTTATACATTAAGAGGCGTAGATTACGAATCCAGGCATTAAAATTTTGCCTGAGCTCTGTTAAAGACAAATACAAGAAACTCAAAAAATCATAATTTCACTAAAAGTAGCAAAACTATAGTTCATGTACTTTTTTTGGACATTTTCAAACTATTTCTGTTAGGCTGCGTTTCTTATACATTAAGAGGCGTAGATTACGAATCCGGGCATTAAAATGTTGCCTGAGCTCTGTTAAAGACAAAAACAAGAAACTCAAGAAATCATAATTTCACTAAAAGTAGCAAGACTATACTTTCATGTACTTTTGTTCATGTACTTTTTTTGGATATTTTCAAACTATTTCTGTTAGGCTGCGTTTCTTATACATTAAGAGGCGTAGATTACGAATCCGGGCATTAAAATGTTGCCTGAGCTCTGTTAAAGACAAAAACAAGAAACTCAAAAAATCATAATTTCACTAAAAGTAGCAAGACTTCATGTACTTTTTTGGAAATTTTCAAACTATTTCTGTTAGGCTGCGTTTCTTATACATTAAGAGGCGTAGATTACGAATCCGGGCATTAAAATGTTGCCTGAGCTCTGTTAACGACAAAAACAAGAAACTCAAAAAATCATAATTTCACTAAAATTAGCAAGACAATATCCAAAAACAAAAGACAAATATCCAAAAAAAGTACATGAACTATAGTTCATGTACTTTTTTTTGGATATTTTCAAACTATTTCTGTTAGGCTGCGTTTCTTATACATTAAGAGGCGTAGATTACGAATCCGGGCATTAAAATGTTGCCTGAGCTCTGTTAAAGACAAAAACAAGAAACTCAAAAAATCATAATTTCACTAAAAGTAGCAAGACTATAGTTCATGTACTTTTTTTGGAAATTTTCAAACTATTTCTGTTAGGCTGCGTTTCTTATACATTAAGAGGCGTAGATTGCGAATCCGGGCATTAAAATGTTGCCTGAGCTCTGTTAAAGACAAAAACAAGAAACTCAAGAAATCATAATTTCACTAAAAGTAGCAAGACTATACTTTCATGTACTTTTGTTCATGTACTTTTTTTGGATATTTTCAAACTATTTCTGTTAGGCTGCGTTTCTTATACATTAAGAGGCGTAGATTACGAATCCGGGCATTAAAATGTTGCCTGAGCTCTGTTTAAGACAAAAACAAGAAACTCAAGAAATCATAATTTCACTAAAAGTAGCAAGACTATAGTTCATGTACTTTTTTTGGATATTTTCAAACTATTTCTGTTAGGCTGCGTTTCTTATACATTAAGAGGCGTAGATTACGAATCCGGGCATTAAAATGTTGCCTGAGCTCTGTTAAAGACAAAAACAAGAAACTCAAGAAATCATAATTTCACTAAAAGTAGCAAGACTATAGTTCATGTACTTTTTTTGGATATTTTCAAACTATTTCTGTTAGGCTAAGTTTCTTATTATACATGAAGAGGCGTAGATTACGAATCCGGGCATTAAAATGTTGCCTGAGCTCTGTTAAAGACAAAAACAAGAAACTCAAGAAATCATAATTTCAATAAAAGTAGCAAGACTATAGTTCATGTACTTTTTTTGGATATTTTCAAACTATTTCTGTTAGGCTGCGTTTCTTATACATTAAGAGGCGTAGATTACGAATCCGGGCATTAAAATGTTGCCTGAGCTCTGTTAAAGACAACAACAAGAAACTAAAGAAATCATAATTTCACTAAAAGTAGCAAGACTATAGTTCATGTACTTTTTTTGGAAATTTTCAAACTATTTCTGTTAGGCTGCGTTTCTTATACATTAAGAGGCGTAGATTACGAATCCAGGCATTAAAATGTTGCCTGAGCTGTGTTAAAGACAAAAACAAGAAACTCAAAAAATCATAATTTCACTAAAAGTAGCGAGACTATAGTTCATGTACTTTTTTTGGAAATTTTCAAACTATTTCTGTTAGGCTGCGTTTCTTATACATTAAGAGGCGTAGATTACGAATCCGGGCATTAAAATGTTACCTGAGCTCTGTTAAAGACAAAAACAAGAAACTCAAGAAATCATAATTTCACTAAAAGTAGCAAGACTTCATGTACTTTCATGTACGTTCATGTACTTTTTTTGGAAATTTTCAAACTATTGCTGTTAAGCTGCGTTTCCTATACTTAAAGTGGCGTAGATTACGAATCCGGGCATTAAAATGTTGCCTGAGCTCTGTTAAAGACAAAAACAATAAATTCAATAAATCATAATTTCACTAAAAGTAGCAAGACTATAGTTCATGTACTTTTTTTGGAAATTTTCAAACTATTTCAAAAAATCATAATTTCACTAAAAGTAGCAAGACTATAGTTCATGTACTTTTTTTGGATATTTTCAAACTATTGCTGTTAAGCTGCGTTTCCTATACTTAAAGTGGCGTAGATTACGAATCCGGGCATTAAAATGTTGCCTGAGCTCTGTTAAAGACAAAAACAATAAATTCAATAAATCATAATTTCACTAAAAGTAGCAAGACTATAGTTCATGTACTTTTTTTGGAAATTTTCAAACTATTTCTGTTAGGCTGCGTTTCTTATACATTAAGAGGCGTAGATTACGAATCCGGGCATTAAAATGTTGCCTGAGCTCTGTTTAAGACAAAAACAAGAAACTCAAAAAATCATAATTTCACTAAAAGTAGCAAGACTATAGTTCATGTACTTTTTTTGGATATTTTCAAACTATTTCTGTTAGGCTTCGTTTCTTATACATTAAGAGGCGTAGATTACGAATCCGGGCATTAAAATGTTGCCTGAGCTCTGTTAAAGACAAAAACAAGAAACTCAAGAAATCATAATTTCACTAAAAGTAGCAAGACTATAGTTCATGTACTTTTTTTGGATATTTTCAAACTATTTCTGTTAGGCTGCGTTTCTTATACATTAAGAGGCGTAGATTACGAATCCGGGCATTAAAATGTTGCCTGAGCTCTGTTAAAGAAAAAAAACAAGAAACTCAAGAAACCATAATTTCACTAAAATTAGCAAGACTATAGTTCATGTACTTTTTTTGGATATTTTCAAACTATTTCTATTAAGCTGCGTTTCTTATACATTAAGAGGCGTAGATTACGAATCCGGGCATTAAAATGTTGCCTGAGCTTTGTTAAAGACAAAAACAAGAAACTCAAAAAATCATAATTTTTTACTAAAAGTAGCAAGACAAGTAGCAAGAAGTAGTTCATGTACTTTTTTTGGATATTTTCAAACTATTTCTGTTAGGCTGCGTTTCTTATACATTAAGAGACGTAGATTATGAATCCGGGCATTAAAATGTTGCCTGAGCTCTGTTAAAGACAAAAACAAGAAACTCAAGAAATCATAATTTCACTAAAAGTAGCAAGCTATAGTTCATGTACTTTTTTTGGATATTTTCAAACTTTTTTTGTTAGGCAGCGTTTCATATACTTACAGAGGCGTAGATTACGAATCCGGGCATTAAAATGATGCCTGAGCTCTGTTAAAGTCACAAAACAAGAAACTCAAGAAATCATAATTTCACTAAAAGTAGCAAGCTATAGTTCATGTACTTTTTTTGGATATTTTCAAACTTTTTTTGTTAGGCAACGTTTCATATACTTAAAGAGGCGTAGATTACGAACCCGGGCATTATAATGTTGCCTGAGCTCTGTAAAAGAAAAAAACAATAAACTCAAAAAATCATAATTTCACTAAAAGTAGCAAGACTTCATGTACTTTTTTTGGAAATTTTCAAACTGTTGCTGTTAAGCTGCGTTTCTTATACTTCAAGAAGCGTAGATTACGAATCCGGGCATTAAAATCTTGCAGAGCTGTGTTAACGACAAAAACAATAAATTCAAAAAATCATAATTTTACTAAAAGTAGCAAGACTAAAGTTCAAGTACTTTTTTTAGAAATTTTCAAACTATTGCTGTTAAGCTGCGTTTCTTATACTTAAAAAGGCGTAGATTACGAATCCGGGCATTAAAATCGTGCCTGAGCTCTGTAAAAGACAAAAACAATAAATTCAAAAAATCATAACTTTACTAAAAGTAGCAAGACTAAAGTTCAAGTACTTTTTTTGGATATTTTCAAACTATTTCTGTTAAGCTGCGTTTCTTATACTTAAAAAGGCGTAGATTACGAATCCGGGCATTAAAATGTTGCCTGAGCTCTGTAAAAGACATAAAACAAGAAACTCAAAAATCATAATTTCACTAAAAGTAGCAAGACTATATACGAAAGCGCATATTACGAATCCGGGCATTAAAATGTTGCCTGAGCTCTGTAAAAGACACAAAACAAGAAACTCAAAAAACATAATTTCACTAAAAGTAGCAGGACTTTTTTTAGAAATTTTCAAACTTTTTCAGTTAGGCTGCGTTTGTTATACATTAAGAGGCGTAGATGACGAATCCGGGTATTAAAATGTTGCTTCAGGTCTGTTAAAGACACAAAACAAGAAACTCAAAAACCATAATTTCACTAAAAGTAGCAAGACATGTACTTTTTTCATGTACTTTTTTTAGAAATTTTCAAACTATTTTTGTTAGCCAGCGTTTCTTATACTTTAAGAGGCGTAGATTACGAATCCGGGCATTAAAATGTTGCATCAGGTCTGTTAAAGACACAAAACAAGAAACTCAAAAAATCATAATTTCACTAAAAGTGGCAAGACTATAGTTCATGTACTTTATTTGGATATTTTCAAACTATTTCTGTTAGGCTGGGTTTCTTATAAGTTAAGAGGCGTATACTACGAATCCGGGCATTAAAATGATGCCTGAGCTGTGTTAAAGACACAAAACAAGAAACTCAAAAAATCATAATTTCACTAAAAGTAGCAAGAAGAAGTCCAAAAAGAAGTTTATTAGAAGTTCATGTACTTTTTTTAGAAATTTTCAAAGTATTTCTGTTAGGCTGTGTTTCTTTTACATTAAGAGGCGTATATTACGAATCCGGGCATTGAAATGTTGCATCAGGTCTGTTAACGACACGAAACAAGAAACTCAAAAAATCATAATTTCACTAAAAGTAGCAAGACTATAGTTCATGTACTTTTTTTGGATATTTTCAAACTATTGCTGTTAAGCTGCGTTTCTTATACTTAAAGTGGCGTAGATTACGAATCCGGGCATTAAAATGTTGCCTGAGCTCTGTTAAAGACAAAAACAAGAAACTCAAGAAATCATAATTTCACTAAAAGTAGCAAGACTATACTTTCATGTACTTTTGTTCATGTACTTTTTTTGGATATTTTCAAACTATTTCTGTTAGGCTGCGTTTCTTATACATTAAGAGGCGTAGAATACGAATCCGGGCATTAAAATGTTGCCTGAGCTCTGTTAAAGACAAAAACAAGAAACTCAAAAAATCATAATTTCACTAAAAGTAGCAAGACTCTGAGCTTCTTGTAGTAGTTCATGTACTTTTTTTGGAAATTTTCAAACTATTTCTGTTAGGCTGCGTTTCTTATACATTAAGAGGCGTAGATTACGAATCCGGGCATTAAAATGTTGCCTGAGCTCTGTTAAAGACAAAAACAAGAAACTCAAGAAATCATAATTTCACTAAAAGTAGCAAGACTATAGTTCATGTACTTTTTTTGGAAATTTTCAAACTATTTCTGTTAGGCTGCGTTTCTTATACATTAAGAGGCGTAGTTTACGAATCCGGGCATTAAAATGTTGCCTGAGCTCTGTTAAAGACAAAAACAAGAAACTCAAAAAATCATAATTTCACTAAAAGTAGCAAGACTATAGTTCATGTACTTTTTTTGGAAATTTTCATACTATTTCTGTTAGGCTGCGTTTCTTATACATTAAGAGGCGTAGATTACGAATCCGGGCATTAAAATGTTGCCTGAGCTCTGTTAAAGACAAAAACAAGAAACTCAAGAAATCATAATTTCACTAAAAGTAGCAAGAGTATAGTTCATGTACTTTTTTTGGAAATTTTCAAACTATTTCTGTTAGGCTGCGTTTCTTATACATTAAGAGGCGTAGATTACGAATCCGGGCATTAAAATGTTGCCTGAGCTCTGTTAAAGACAAAAACAAGAAACTCAAAAAATCATAATTTCACTAAAAGTAGCAAGACTATAGTTCATGTACTTTTTTTGGAAATTTTCAAACTATTGCTGTTAAGCTGCGTTTCTTATACTTCAAGAAGCGTAGATTACGAATCCGGGCATTAAAATCTTGCTGAGCTGTGTTAAAGACAAAAACAATAAATTCAAAAAATCATAATTTCACTAAAAGTAGCAAGACTTAAGTTCAAGTACTTTTTTTAGAAATTTTCAAACTATTTCTGTTAGGCTGCGTTTCTTATACATAAAAAGGCGTAGATTACGAATCCGGGCATTAAAATCGTGCCTGAGCTCTGTAAAAGACAAAAACAATAAATTCAAAAAATCATAATTTCACTAAAAGTAGCAAGACTATAGTTCATGTACTTTTTTTGGAAATTTTCAAACTATTTCTGTTAGGCTGCGTTTCTTATACATTAAGAGGCGTAGATTACGAATCCGGGCATTAAAATGTTGCCTGAGCTCTGTAAAAGACATAAAACAAGAAACTCAAAAATCATAATTTCACTAAAAGTAGCAAGACTATATACGAAAGCGCATATTACGAATCCGGGCATTAAAATGTTGCCTGAGCTCTGTTAAAGACAAAAACAAGAAACTCAAGAAATCATAATTTCACTAAAAGTAGCAAGACTATGTTCATGTTACTTTTTTTGGAAATTTTCAAACTATTTCTGTTAGGCTGCGTTTCTTATACATTAAGAGGCGTAGATTACGAATCCGGGCATTAAAATGTTGCCCGAGCTCTGTTAAAGGCAAAAACAAGAAACTCAAAAAATCATAATTTCACTAAAAGTAGCAAGACTATAGTTCATGTACTTTTTTTGGAAATTTTCAAACTATTTCAAAAAATCATAATTTCACTAAAAGTAGCAAGACTATAGTTCATGTACTTTTTTTGGATATTTTCAAACTATTGCTGTTAAGCTGCGTTTCTTATACTTAAAGTGGCGTAGATTACGAATCCGGGCATTAAAATGTTGCCTGAGCTCTGTTAAAGACAAAAACAATAAATTCAATAAATCATAATTTCACTAAAAGTAGTAAGACTATAGTTCATGTACTTTTTTTAGAAATTTTCAAACTATTTCTGTTAGGCTGCGTTTCTTTTACATTAAGAGGCGTATATTACGAATCCGGGCATTAAAATGTTGCATCAGGTCTGTTTACGCCACAAATCAAGAAACTCAAAAAATCATAATTTCACTAAAAGTAGCAAGACTATAGTTTATGTACTTTTTTTGGAAATTTTCATACTATTTCTGTTAGGCTGCGTTTCTTATGCATTAAGAGGCGTAGATTACGAATCCGGGCATTAAAATGTTGCCTGAGCTCTGTTAAAGACAAAAACAATAAATTCAATAAATCATAATTTCACTAAAAGTAGTAAGACTATCATGTACATTTTTTTGGAAATTTTCAAACTATTTCTGTTAGGCTGCGTTTCTTATACATTAAGAGGCGTTTATTACGAATCCGGGCATTAAAATGTTGCCTGAGGTATGTAAAAGACAAAAACAATAAATTCAATAAATCATAATTTCACTAAAAGTAGCAAGACTATAGTTCATGTACTTTTTTTAGAAATTTTCAAACTATTTCTGTTAGGCTGCGTTTCTTTTACATTACGAGGCGTATATTACGAATCTGGGCATTAAAATGTTGCATCAGGTCTGTTAAAGACACAAAACAAGTAACTCAAAAAATCATAATTTCACTAAAAGTAGCAATAATCGTTCATGTACTTTTTTTGGAAATTTTCAAACTATTGCTGTTAAGCTGCGTTTCTTATACTTTAAGAGGCGTAGATTACGAATCCAGGCATTGAAATGTTGCTTGAGGTCTGTAAAAGACAAAAACAAGAAATTCAAAAAACCATCATTTCACTAAAAGTAGCAAGACTATAGTCTTGCTACTTTTATGTATTCATGTATTTTTAGTTCATGTATTTTTTTTGGAAATTTTTAACCTATTGCTGTTAAACTGCGTTTCCTATAGATATTGGTAATTACAGTAAATCAAACATTTCTAGTCATGTTTTTAAGCTGTAGGTAAATAATACAGGTCATATATATTTCTTACAAGGTTTATGAAGATAAACATTTACTCGGAATAAACCACAGCTTACAAAATGTATCTTGAAACTGCACAGTAGTAAAATGTACGAGTAGTGTTTCACTGTTGAGGTTGGCAGCACTGCAAATACTTTACTTCCCTTTCTCATTGGCCATCTATACACGAAAGGCAATCACGTGACTTCACTATCTAATATTTCTGTATCTACTCTTTAACAGGAAACGAATGACGCTTATTTTTTCACAAATTCCGACTTTAATTTCTTGAACATTTGGTTTTGGGCCACTTCCAGCGAAACCGGAAATTCAAACCCAATTTAGGCTAATTAACTTTTAGTGTAAATTTAGGAGCTGAAAAGCGTTTGTTGCTATCTCTGGCAGTTTCTGACAACTTGGTGTAACGGCATAAATATGATAGATGACAATTTAAAAAAAAAAGTTGTGTTAAACACTCACACAACTTTTTCTTACCAATGCAAATATAATTAACAATAAACATTAGTAATAAAACATTAAAAATAAACAAAAACCTAACCACAAAAAACATTACTTTATTTTAATATGAGTGAAAGACGCTAAATGAAAATCAACCTCAGTTTGTCTTAAAAATACGGAAAATTACTCTTTCACACTAAACTAGGCTCTGTAGCGAAAAATTCTACAAATAAAAGTTGTATATTTTTTAATTTCTTATAAATTTTGTTTAATAAAATATTGTCGTAAAATGCATACTAAGGCTGATATCTGAAAAAAAAATCCATTTTTCACACGTTTTCGTGAGAAAAAAACAGAAAATCGCTAACTATCGCTAAACTAAGAGTTATACAAAAAAATGTTTGGAATTAAAGTTATAGGATCTTAAATTCTCTACAAATATTAATATAATTATACATTTTTGCGCTAAATTGAAACAAAGCCATTACAACATTAAAGCCGCAATTTTAAAAAAACAAAATTTTACGAAAAAACAACCTCCCTAAGAATTTCAGCAGACATGGCGCCTACCTTATCTTGTAGAGCATAAAAAATTAGTAAATGAGGCGAGTTTTAAATAAAATCGTAGGAGCCGTTTTTGAGAAAATTTCAAAAAGTGAAAAATGACACGGATTTCCGGTTGACCGATTTTGACGAAAAGTTCGTGTCGGGTCCTCTAGTGGTATCTAACTTAGGTTTCAAGTTTCAACTTCGAACGATATTTCGTTCTTGAGGTATTTTATTTACACACACACACGCGCGCGCGCGCGCGCGCACACACACACACAGAGGGGGGAGAAAGACAGAGAGAGAGAGAGAGAACAATTGCGAAAAACATGTTTTTGGGTTCAGGAGGTCTGAAAACGTGTGGATTCGGTGAAAAATCGACATGAAAACAATACTTTCCTTCCTTTGTATTTATATAATGTAGGCAAGCGAAAGTAAAAATTGGCCCAAAAGTAATAAATTTTCATTCTCATTAATAAAATCTGGTGTGAAACACTCACACAACTTTCTCTTACCAATGCAAATAATTAACAATAAACCTAACATTAGTAATAAAACATTAGAAATAAACATAATCTAACTTTAATAACATAACCTAGTTTTAATCATGAGTGAAAGACGCAAAATGAAAATCAACCTCAGTTTATCTTAAAAATACGGAAAATCACTCTTTCACGCTAAACTAGACTCTGTAGAGAAAAATACTTTCATAAAAGTTGTACATCTTTTAATTTCCTATAAATTTAATTATATAGCTACACGTTTGTCGTAAAATGCATTTTAAGGCCGAAATTTTAAAAGAAATCGATTTTCCACACGTTTTCGTGAGAAAAAACAGAAAATTGCTAATTACTGCTAAACTAAACGTTGTACAAAAAAATGTTTGAAACAAAAGTTGTAGAATTTTTAGTTCTCTACAACTTTATTTATATACATTTTTGCGGTACAATGCATAATAAAACTGCAATCTTAAAAAAACAATTTCTTCACGTGAAAACAGCCTCACCAAGAATTTCAGCAAACATGGCGTCTACCCTATCTTGTAGAGAATAAAAAATTGAGTAAACTAGGCGATTTTAAAAAAAATCGTAGGACCAGTTTTTAAGAAAATCGCAAAAAAGTGAAAAATTATACGAATAAACTACTACTTCCGGTTGACCGATTTTGATGAAAATGTTCGTGTCGGGTCCGGTAGTGGTATGTAACTTAAGTTTCAAGTTTCAAGCTCGTATGATGTTCCGTTTCTGAGATATTTTGTCCACACACACACGCGCGCGCGCGCGCGCGCGCACACACACACACACACACACACACAGACCAATCGTTAAAAGCATGTTTGTGTGGGTTAAGGGGGTCTGTTTATGTGTAGATCCGGTGAATAGTGTATTTTTTAAAATCGACATGAAAACAATACTTTCCTTCCGATATATATTCATGTTGGCAAGAGAAAGTAAAAATGATGGGAAACCGATTGTTTTTTCTTAGGGGTGTAAAAACACCCCATCAAGTTGTTAAAGAGAAATATTCAGTAATAAACGTTATTTAGAGGAGGAAGTGGTATTAAACATGAGAATATTTCAAACGGAGACAAGTGCGTGAATTTATCTTTGGTTAAACTAACTTTGGTTTGTTATTTTGTAGTTTGGTAACCTGAATATCACACCCACTTCAACGGTGTTACTTGAAGTAATTGTTTTTGAAAGTGCTCTGTTATTCTTACTGTACCAAGGTAACTACGAAAAAGATTTCATCAAATTGTATAACGCTACACTTACAATCCTAACGTGAATTCAGAACTATATTTTTTTTTACTTTCTCTTGGCTATATGATATATAGGAAGGAAAGTATTGTTTTCATGTCCATTTTAACAAATACACTCTTCACCGGATCTATGCGTAAACAGACCCCCTGAACCCAAAAAACATGTTTTTAGCGATCGGTCTGTGTGCGTGCGTGTGTGGTAATTAGCGATTTTCTGTTTTTTTCACGAAAACGTGTAAAAAAATCTATTTTTTTTAAGATTTCGGCCTTAGTATGAATTTTACGACAAAAGTGTAAAGTCGGCTGTATAAAGCGTATATAAAATTGGGCTCAAAATGCTGCCTTGAGGAACGCCGGAATTTATTAAATTGAATTTGGAAAAAATAAATTTATAGATTTATGAATGTTGTTAGTACATCACAATAGTTCTAAATTTATACGGAAGATAGCGCGGTTTAAAGAAATAAAACTGTAAGAGAAATGGTTCGTTTAATTGTGTGTAGAAGTTACAATTAGAAACGGGAGCGTTGTTCTTTAAATAGGGCAAACACCATCAACAGACCGAACGGTTAGTTCATACTTAACCCATATGACGTTGCAATAAAAAGAAACAATTAATTTTCCTTTCCATGTGGAAAGGAAAAACTGTGAAAAGTGAACAACGCCACATGAGTTTATATTAATACAAGGAATTACACTTCGAAAGGGGATGAAAATTGTTCACCATGGACCGAGAGAATGGAGGAGGCGTTTGTAAGGGATGATAGAGAATGCTTGAGTTATATTATTGGTCACAGCTTGTCTGCCATTTTCCTATTTTTCTTTCTTTCTTTCTTATTCATATCACAGGGTGGGCAGCAACTTCATTTCAATCCACCAGTTCATTCATCATTAATATCGGTTTCGTAATTAAAATCTTTGCCCATAACAGACAGGTGGAATGTCAAATTATTTACACTCAATCTGTTAGTTGCAGGGCCAAAATAAATAGTTCTGTTTCTTATCACATGGTCAGCCAATTAAATGAGTGAATCATTTAAGAAGAGAAGAGGTAGAGGTGTACTGTGACACTAATCAGAGTTATCTCGTCTGAAAGTAATGGATTTCATTATACAGCCAGACCCTGTGGTGAATGAAGTGAAAGTGTCATTTGCAGAGTGGAAAATACATGCTTTTCAGAGGGCCTGGCATGCTGATAAGTGTACTTTTCCACTCAGTGAGGAAGGCAATTGTAAACCACCTCACTCTTTGATTTACTTAAGTAAAACCTCTACAGGTTCAAACCAGCCTTTTGGCTGATGACCTAAACAACAATTAAAATGTATGCCCAAAACGGGCAGGTGGAGTGTTATTTTAATTGCACTCTATCTGTTTGGTCCAGGGCTAAAAAAAATGTTCTGTTTCTTATCACATAGTCAGCCACTTATATGACTGAACTATTCAAGAACAGAAGAGGTAGAGGTGTAAAAGACACTAGTCAGAGTTATCTCCTCTGAGAGTAATGAAATTCACTATGCAGCCAGACCCTGTGGTAAATGAAGTGAAGGTGTCATTTGCAGGGTGGAAAGTGAGTGCTTTTCGGAGGGCCTGGCATGCTGATAAGCATACTCTTTCAACTCAAGTGATTTGTGGCAATGGTAAACCACCTTACTCCTCGTTTTTACTTAGTAAAACCCCTAGAGGTTCAAACCAGCCTTTCGGCTGTTGACCTAAACAACAACACAATTAAAATCTGGTGTGAAACACTCACATACTTTCTCTTGCCAATGCAACGAAAAACATCAATAAACATAACCTAATTTTAATCATTTGTGAAAGACGCAATATGAAAATCAACCTCAGTTTTGCTTAAAAATACGGAGAATCACTCTTTCACGCTAAACTAGGCTCTGTAGAGAAAAATGCTCTATATAAAAGTTGTAGATCTTTTAATTTCCTATAAATTTTTTTGTATACACTTTTGTCTATAATATCTCAAGAACGGAACATCGTACGAACTTGAAACTTAAGTTACATACCACTACCGGATCCGACACGAACATTTTCATCAAAATCGGTCAACCGAAAGTTGTAGTTTATTCGTGTAATTTTTCACTATTTTTCGATTTTCTCAAAAACTGGTCTTATGATTATTTTTTTTAAATCGCCTCATTTACTAAATTTTTTATGCTCTACAAGATAGGGTAAGTGCCATGTTTGCTGAAATTCTTGATGAGGCTGTTTTCACGTAAAACAACTGTTTTTTTTTTAAGATTACGGCTTTAATATGCATTTTAGCGCAAAAATGTATATAATAAAAGTTGTAGAGAATATAAAATCCTACAACGTTTATTTCTAACATTTTTTTGTACAACGCTTAGTTTAACGTTAATTAGCGTTTTTCTTGTTTTTTTCTCATGAAAACGTGTGAAAAATCGATTTTTTTAAGATTTCGGCCTTAGTAGTCTATGCATTTTACGACAAAAGTGTATTTAATCAAATTTATAGAAAATTAAAAGATCTACAACTTTTATTTAGAGCATTTTTCTGTACATAGCCTAGTTTAGCGTGAAAGAGTGATTTCCGTATTTTTAAGCCAAACTGAGGTTGATTTTCATTTTATTAATGTTTTATTACTAGTGTTAGACCCACCGGGTTGGTCTAAAGGTAAAGTCGTCACCAAAATCAGCTGTTTAACAGCTGATTTTCTGAGACGAAGGTTCCTGGTTGAAATCCTAGTAGAGGTAGTTACTTTTATACGGATTTGAATACTAGACAGTGGTTGTGGGTGTACTTTGATGGTTGGGGTTTAATTAACCCCAACCACCCTCTCAGGAACCTCAACTCTCTCAGGAATGGTCGGCCTGGGTCTGTACAAGACTACACAGTCTCATTTACACGTCATACACATCATCCTCATCTCATTGGGTCATGGGGGGTTGCTTATTGTTCTAAATTGAACAGATTGCAACGTATACAAATAAGGCGTAAAAAAAAAATTGCTAGTGTTAGGTTATATTGTTAATTACTGTATTTGCATTGGCAAGAGAAAGTTGTGTGAGTGTTTCACACCAGATTTTTCTTTCTTTCTTTCTTATTCATATCACTGGGTGGGCAGCAACTTCATTTCAATCCACCAGTTAATATTTCAATCCATCATTAATATCGGTTTCGTAATTAAAATCTGGTGTTAAACACTCACATAACTTTCTCTTGCCAATGCAAGAGAAACCTCAATAAACATAACCTCATAGGACCTCATAGGACCTCATAGTCCTCATAGTCCTCATAGGACTATTTCAGGTCAACGCAAAATAAAATAACTAGCCGCATTGGTGTAGTTGGTAGTAACGTGCTCGCCTCTCATCACGTGGTCTTGGGTTCGAATCCCATTCAGGCACGGCATATTTACATCCGTTACAAAAAAATCTATCAAGAGAAAATATTCTTGTACTGCCAATCTACATAGATGATGTCTTCAAAGACTGATGAAAAAAAAAGTCAACTAGTAACAGAAAATACTGAAACAAGTATGTAAAAATTAGAGGTTCCAAGTTTGTACCCTGTACCTCTCTACTAGAACATAAAACATCAAAATATTTCTTGTAATTATATTGTTTAATAATTATTCTTGTAATAAAAAAATAATGATTATAGGTACGGTAATTTTTAAAATTTTTGGCTATATAGTATTTTGGTCTGCCCATAACAGACAGGCGGAGTGTCAAATTATTTACACTCAATCTGTTCGTTGCAGGGCTAAAATAAATAGTTCTGTTTCTTATCACATGGTCAGCCAATTAAATGACTGAATCATTTAACAACAAAAGAGATAGAGGTGTAAAAGACACTAATCAGAGTTACCTCCTCTGAAAGTAATGAATTTCATTATGCAGCCAGACCCTGTGGTGAATGAAGTGAAGGTGTCAATTTGCAGAGTGGAAAATATGTGCTTTTCAGAGGGCTCGGCATGCTGATAAGCGAACTTTTCCATTCAGTGAGTAAGGGGCAATGGTAAACCACATCACTCCTCGTTTTACTTAGTAAAGCCTCTACGGGTTCAAACCAGCCTTTGTTTTTTGGGCTGATGACCTAAACAACAACAACAACACAAAAAAATCATTTCATCCTTCACAGTCTGCTTTAGCAGTAATTGCAGAACAGTCGGACGTTAAACCAAAAAAATTAATAAAAATAAAATGAGCTAAATATTGATGTAAAGTTTTTACGTTGGCCAGAGAAAGTCGTATGAGTGTTTCACACCAAATTATTTATAAAGTAATTAATGCAGTTATTTTAGTAAAAGTAAATTTATAACATTCGATTAGAGGGCGAATTTTACTAGGTGACAAACTATCTAGGTTGTGTTGTTTAGGTCATCAGCCGAAAGGCTGGTTTGAACCTCTAGAGGTTTTACTAAGTAAAACGAGGAGTGAGGTGGTTTACCATTGCCTTCCTCACTGAGTGAAAATTATGCTTATCAGCATGCCAGGCCCTCTGAAAAGCACATATTTTCTACTCTGCAAATGACACCTTCACTTCATTCACCACAGGGACTGGCTGTATAATGAAATTCATTACTTTCATAGGAGACAACTCTGATTAATGTCTTTTGCACCTCTACCTCTTCTGTTGTTAAATGATTCAGTCATTTAATTGGCTGACCATGTGATAAGAAACAGAACTATTTATTTTAGCCCTGCAACAAACAGATTGAGTGTAAATAATGTGACACTCCACCTGTCTGTTATGGGCAGCTATCTAGGTTATATTGCATTAATTATATGAAAATGTATTTTTGTCAAATTATTTATGAGTTACCCTGTGTATAAATGGAAGCTTATTTTCTGTTTTCTTTAAATGTATTTTATGACAGAAATGTACTTCTCTAATATTTACCAGAGAACTTTAATTAACTTAAAATACTTCATTTTTACTTTCTTCTGCCTATATGAATATATAGGAAGGAAAGTATTGTTTTCATGTCGATTTTTCGAAATCGAGTTTTCACTGGGTATAACTAACACGTTTTCAGACCCCTTGAACCCAATAAAACGTATTTTTAGCGATTAGCCTGTGTGTGTGAACAAAATATCTCAAGAACGAAACATCGTACGAAGTTAAACGTGTAAGCTACGTACCAATAAAGAACCCAGACACGAACATTTTCATTAAAATCGATCAACCGGAAGTAGTAGTTTATTCGTGTAACTTTTCACTTTTTTGCGATTTTTTCATGTTTTAATATCCATATTAAAGAAAAAAATCTTGAGTAAAACACTCACACAACTTTCTCTTGCCAATGCAAGTAATGGCCAATATAATAACCTAACATTAGAAATAAACAAAAAACTAACCTCAATAAACATAACGTAATTTTAATCATATATGAAAGACGCAAAATGACAATCGACCTCAGTTTGGCTTAAAAATACGGAAAATCACTCTTTCGCGCTAAACTAGGCTCTGTACAGAAAAATGCTATAAATAAAAGTTGTATACCTTTTAATTTCCTATAAATTTGATTATATACACTTCTGTCGTTAAATGCGTACTAAGGCCGAATTCTTTAAAAAATAGATTTTTCACGTTTTCCTGAGAAAAAACAGAAAATCTCTAAATACCGCTAAACTAAGCGTTATACAAAAAAAATTGTAAATAAAACTTGTAGGACTTTAAATTCTCTACAACTTTTATTGTATAAACTTTTGCGCTAAAATGCATATTAAAGTCGTAATATTAAAAAAACAATTATTTTACGTGAAAACAGCCTTACCGAGAATTTCAGCAAACATGGCGCCTACTCTATCTCGTAGAGCGTAAAAAATTAAGTAAACTAGGGGATTTTTAAAACAAATCGTAGGACCAGTTTTTGAGAAAAATCGCAAAAAAGTGAAAATTACACGAATAAACTTCTACTTCCGGTTGACCGATTTTGATGAAAATGTTCGTGTTGGGTCCGGTAGTGGTATGTAACTTAAGTTTCAAGTTCGTACGATGTTCCGTTCTTGAGATATTCTGTTCACACACACACACATACTCACAGAGAGACCAATCGCTAAAAACATGTTTTTAGGATTCAGGGGGTCTG
>JAQMRL010000054.1:0-32343 GCA_035578175.1 Catonia carolina
CACATATCAGAGTGCGTGTTACCCAGTCCCCAAGTTACCCGGTCCCCAACTTACCCAGTCCCCAAGTTACCCAGCCCCCAAGTTACCCAGCCCCTAAGTTACCCAGTCCCCAAATTACCCAGTCCCCAAATTACCCAGTCCCCAAATTACCCAGTCCCCAAGTTACCCAGTCCCCAAGTTACCCGGTCCCCAAATTACCCAGTCCCGAAGTTACCCGGTCCCCAAGTTACCCGGTCCCCAAATTACCCAGTCCCCAGTTTACCCAGTCCCCAAATTACCCAGCCCCCAAATTACCCAGTCCCCAAGTTACCCAGCCCCCAAGTTACCCAGTCCCCAAATTACCCAGTCCCCAAATTACCCAGTCCCCAAGTTACCCAGTCTCCAAGTTACCGGTCCCCAAATTACCCAGTCCCCAAGTTACCCGGTCCCCAAGTTACCCGGTCCCATAGTTACCCGGTCCCCAAGTTACCCGGTCCCCAAATTACCCAGTCCCCAAGTTACCCGGTCCCTAACTTACCCAGTCTCCAACTTACCCAGTCCCCAAGTTACCCAGTCCCTAGTTTACCCAGTCCCCAAGTTACCCAGTCCCCAGTTTACCCAGTCCCCAAGTTACCCAGTCCCCCAACTTACCCAGTCCCCAAGTTACCCGGTCCCCAAATTACCCGGTCCCCAAGTTCACACACTTACCCCCTCCCCAATTTCCCCTCCCCCTCCCCCTAAAACTTCCTCCCCTACTTCCCCCCTTCCCCCTCCCACACTAACCCCCCCAAATATTCTTACTCCCCCACTTACCAACCTCCACACTTACCAGCTCCAACACTTACCAGCTCACACACTTACCCCCTCCCCGACTTCCCCTTCCCCCTCCCCCCAAAACTTCCTCCCCTACTTCCCCCCTTCCCCCTCCCCACACTTACCCCCTCCCAAATATACTTACTCCCCCACTTAACAGCCACCACACTTACCAGCTCCAACACTTACCAGCTCACACACTTACCCCCTCCCCGACTTCCCCTCCCCTCTCCCCCTATAACTTCCTCCCCTACTTCCCCTCTTCCCCCTCCCACACTTACCCCTCCCAAAATACCCAGTCCTCAACTTACCCAGTCCCCAGTTTACCCAGTCCCCAAATTACCCGGTCCCAAATGACCCAGTCCCCAAATTACCCAGTCCCCAAAATACCCAGTCCCCAAAATACCCAGTCCCCAACTTACCCAGTCCCCAAATTACCCAGTCCCCAAGTTACCCAGTCCCCAAGTTACCCAGTCCCCAAGTTACCCGGTCCCCAAGTTACCCGGTCCCCAAATTACCCAGTCCCCAAGTTACCCGGTCCCCAAATTACCAAGTCCCCAAGTTAACCAGTCCCCAGTTTACCCAGTCCCCAAGTTACCCGGTCCCCAAATTACCCAGTCCCCAGTTTACCCAGTCCCCAAATTACCCAGTCCCCCAAGTTACCCGGTCCCTAAGTAACCCGGTCCCCAAGTTACCCGGTCCCCAAGTTACCCGGTCCCATAGTTACCCGGTCCCCAAGTTACCCGGTCCCCAAATTACCCGGTCCCCAAGTTACCCGGTCCCCAAGTTACCCGGTCCCCAAATTGCCCAGTCCCCAAATTACCCGGTCCCCAAATTACCCAGTCCCCAAATTACCCAGACCCAAATTACCCAGACCCAAATTACCCAGACCCAAATTACCCAGTCCCTTACTTACCCAGTCCCCAAATTACCGAGTCCCCAAATTACCCAGACCCAAATTACCCAGACCCTAAATTACCCAGACCCTACTTACCCAGTCCCCAAATTACCCAGTCCCCAAATTACCCAGACCCAAATTACCCAGTCCCTAATTACCCGGACCCTAAATTACCCAGACCCTACTTACCCAGTCCCCAAATTACCCAGTCCCCAAATTACCCAGACCCTAATTACCCAGACCCTAAATTACCAGACCCTACTTACCCAGTCCCCAAATTACCCAGACCCGAATTACCTAGACCCAAATTACCCAGACCCAAATTACCCAGACCCTAAATTACCCAGACCCTACTTACCCAGTCCCCAAATTACCCAGTCCCCCAAACTACCCAGTCCCCAAGTTACCCAGCCCCCAAGTTACCCAGTCCCCAAGTTACCCGGTCCCCAACTTACCCAGTCCCCAAGTTACCCGGTCCCCAAATTACCCGGTCCCCAAATTACCCGGTCCCCAAATTACCCGGTCCCCCAAATTACCCAGACCCAAATTACCCAGTCCCAAGTCCCCCTTACCCAGTCCCCAAATTAACCAGTGCCCAAATTACCCAGTCCCCAAATTACCCAGACCCAAATTACCCAGACCCAAATTACCCAGTCCCCAGTCCCCCTTACCCAGTCCCCAAGTTACCCGGTCCCCAAATTACCAAGTCCCCAAATTACCCAGTCCCCAAGTTACCCAGTCCCCAACTTACCCAGTCCCCAAGTTACCCGGTCCCCAAGTTACCCGGTCCCCAAATTACCCGGTCCCCAAATTACCCGGTCCCCAAGTTCACACACTTACCCCCTCCCCAATTTCCCCTCCCCCCTCCCCCTAAAACTTCCTCCCCTACTTCCCCCCTTCCCCCTCCCACACTTACCCCCCCAAATATTCTTACTCCCCCACTTTTCAACCTCCACACTTACCAGCTCCAACACTTACCAGCTCACACACTTACCCCCTCCCCAACTTCCCCTCCCCCTCCCCCTATAACTTCCTCCCCTACTTCCACTCTTCTCCCTCCCACACTTACCCCTCCCCAAAATACCCAGTCCTCAACTTACCCAGTCCCCAGTTTACCCAGTCCCCAAATTACCCGGTCCCAAATGACCCAGTCCCTAAATTACCCAGTCCCCAAATTACCCAGTCCCCAAAATACCCAGTCCCCAAAATACCCAGTCCCCAAGTTACCCAGTCCCCAAATTACCCGGTCCCCAAGTTACCCAGCCCCCAAGTTACCCAGTCCCCAAGTTACCCGGTCCCAAACTTACCCAGTCCCCAAGTTACCCGGTCCCCAAATTACCCGGTCCCCAAGTTCACACACTTACCCCCTCCCCAATTTCCCCTCCCCCCTCCCCCTAAAACTTCCTCCCCTACTTCCCCCCTTCCCCCTCCCACACTTACCCCCCCCAAATAATCTTACTCCCCCACTTACCAGCCTCCACACTTACCAGCTCAAACACTTACCAGCTCACACACTTACCCCCTCCCCGACTTCCCCTTCCCCCTCCCCCCAAAACTTCCTCCCCTACTTCCCCCCTTCCCCCTCCCACACTTACCCTTTCCCAAATATACTTACTCCCCCACTTACCAGCCACCACACTTACCAGCTCCAACACTTACCAGCTCACACACTTACCCCCTCCCCAACTTCCCCTCCCCCTCCTTCTATAACTTCCTCCCCTACTTCCCTTCTTCCCCCTTCCACACTTACCCCTCCCCAAAAAACCCAGTCCTCAACTTACCCAGTCCCCAGTTTACCCAGTCCCCAAATTACCCGGTCCCAAATGACCCAGTCCCTAAATTACCCAGTCCCCAAATTACCCAGTCCCCAAAATACCCAGTCCCCAAAATACCCAGTCCCCAAGTTACCCAGTCCCCAAGTTACCCGGTCCCCAAATTACCCAGTCCCCAAATTACCCAGTCCCCAAGTTACCCAGCCCCTAGTTACCCAGTCCCCAAGTTACCCGGTCCCCAAATTACCCAGTCCCCAAGTTACCCGGTCCCCAACTTACCCAGTCCCCAAGTTACCCAGCCCCCAAGTTACCCAGTCCCCAAATTACCCAGTCCCCAAGTTACCCGGTCCCCAAATTACCCAGTCCCCAAGTTACCCAGTCCCCAAGTTACCCGGTCCCCAAGTTACCCGGTCCCCAAATTACCCGGTCCCCAGTTTACCCAGTCCCCAAGTTACCCAGTCCCCAAGTTACCCAGTCCCCAAGTTACCCGGTCCCCAAATTACCCAGTCCCCAAGTTACCCGGTCCCCAACTTACCCAGTCCCCAAATTATCCAGTCCCCAAATTACCCAGTCCCCAAACTACCCAGTCCCCAAGTTACCCGGTCCCCAACTTACCCAGTCCCCAAATTACCCGGTCCCCAAGTTACCCGGTCCCCAAATTACCCAGTCCCCAGTTTACCCAGTCCCCAAATTACCCAGTCCCCAAGTTACCCGGTCCCTAAGTTACCCGGTCCCCAAGTTACCCGGTCCCCAAGTTACCCAGTCCCCAAATTACCCAGTCCCCAAGTTACCCGGTCCCCAAGTTACCCGGTCCCCAAGTTACCCAGTCCCCAAATTACCCAGTCCCCAAATTACCCAGTCCCCAAATTACCCAGTCCCCAAGTTACCCGGTCCCTAAGTTACCCGGTCCCCAAGTTACCCGGTCCCCAAGTTACCCGGTCCCATAGTTACCCGGTCCCCAAGTTACCCGGTCCCCAAAGTACCCGGTCCCCAAATTACCCGGTCCCCAAATTACCCAGTCCCCAAATTACCCGGTCCCCAAATTACCCAGTCCCCAACTTACCCCGTCCCCAAGTTACCCAGCCCCCAAATTTCCCAGTCCCCAAATTACCCGGTCCCCAAATTACCCGGTCCCCAAATTACCCAGTCCCCAAGTTACCCGGTCCCCAAATTACCCAGTCCCCAGTTTACCCAGTCCCCAAATTACCCAGTCCCCAAGTTACCCGGTCCCTAAGTTACCCGGTCCCCAAGTTACCCGGTCCCCAAGTTACCCGGTCCCATAGTTACCCGGTCCCCAAGTTACCCGGTCCCCAAATTACCCGGTCCCCAAGTTACCCGGTCCCCAAATTACCCAGTCCCCAAGTTACCCGGTCCCCAAATTACCCGGTCCCCAAATTACCCAGTCCCCAACTTACCCAGTCAAGGTCACACTTGACCTTGACATTTTTTTCAAGGTCACACTCGGTTCAAGGTCGTACGACGCTCGGTTTAGGCGAAAATCGGTTTTTTCGATTTTCAAGGCCAACGGTAGGTCCGAAGGTCACCCCGAGTACACGGAAGTGTTTGTCTCTCGAAGGCGCACAACTTTGATTTCGGACACTTTTTTGACAAAAAAAGTCTAGGTATGTCTGTGGATAGTTCATATATTTCAATTGTCTGAAACTACAAGTCGGAAAAAAAAACGAAAAACCGTTATAACAGGCGAACCGTTAGTCGTACAGGAACGATTTTCGGTGAGAATTTTCGTCTTTCGATTCTCTACGACCATGGTGAAAGACATGTTTCTGAAACTTAAATTTCAGCCGCAATCTTAAAAAAACGGTTTTCGGCCGTCGATTCGGTTATCACCCTGTATCTAAGCCGCGGGACCTCCGGTAACCGAAAAAATTTAAGGGGGGGGTAGTAATCGAAGGACCAACGACCCGGCACGGTCGGTTCGATGTTCCGATCAATCATTAGTGCACGGCAGTTTTTCGCCTATATCTCGAAAACGGACCGTCCGATCTCCGAGGTACTTAAGCTTTGGGTATATATTTCGGGTACGCTCTTCAAGATAGGCTAGTCAGATCCGGGCTATCTAGCCGGGAAATAGGCTAAACGGCGATTTTTTGCTCTTTTTCCAAGATGGCGGCTTCAAAAGGGCAATTGGGTAAAAACTCGTATGACCAGGTTGTAGAGGATCAAAAGACAAAAATTTTCGCGCCGGAATTTTTTCTCTACGACGCTCCGTTCACGAGATATTAAATAACTCCCTTAAAAATCAAAAAATCAAAATTTTGAAAAATTTTTTGGAAAAAAATTTTTTTTTTTTTTTTTCGACCCCCAATTTTTTTAATATTTTTTTTTTCGTTTTTTGGGTTTTTTTTTTTTTGGGCCCCCCCCCAAGAAAGGGCAAGGGGTCAAAATTACCCAAAATGGCAAGGGCTACAACTTTTGTTTGGGTCTTTTTGCTCTAAGACGTTTCCTTAAGCCCCCAGCTTTTTTATTTATATTTCTAGGTTCTAAGTTAGGCGTATTTTTGCATTCTACACACAATGCGCTAGTCAGAATCGCTCTAGCTCGCTTCTAAGTGCCTCAAATCGCGATTTTTAGTTTTGTTTTTTGAATAACATTTTACCCGGGCCTCTAAGCGGGAAACACCTTAAGTAAAAGTTGTAGGCAATTTGAAAACCTACGATTTGAGCTATAGACGTTTTTTCTACGACGCTCCGTTCACGAGTTAGGGGCGTTTTTAGTTTTTTTTTTGGGTGCGTTTTTCTCGAAAACCAAAAGCCCGATCGGGCCCAACGACCCGCCGTTCTTCCTAACTTTCAATTCTCTACGATATATACTGGTTAAAAACCGTTAAAAACCGGTTCCCGGGCGATTTGGCTTCCACCCCTCCCACCTTGTTTTTTTTTGAGCTGAAACTTTTACCGGCACTTAGAGAATTTAAAGGCCTTTAAAACGAGCGGTCGTCGGTTTTTGTACGACGCTCGGTTCACGAGTTATAAGCGATCATAAAACGGAACCTCTATTACTTAGAAGTCCGATCGAGCCGGGAACGCTACCGTTCTTCTTATTTTTCAATTCTACACAAGATAGGCTGGTTTTTGCGCCGCTAACCCTTAAAAAAAATTTTTAATCATTTTTTTGAAAAATATTACAAGTCCAAACGTCCAGTAGGTAGACATTGTTCACCCTAGGACATAGCTGTAGGACGACCTTGACTTCTTAAAATGTTGAATTCTATACATTTAAGCATCGTTTACCATCAATAGAGTAGCGAATAAGGTATAACAACTAATACATCCCCTATAGAAGCGACAATAGTTCCTATATGGCACGACGATGGTATACCTTTTTAAAACGTGATTTTAGGGGCGTTTGACCCATCGGACCTCGATTCGGAGGTTGTCAACCTCCCTTCAAAAATGAAGAGATGCCCTATTTTCTTGACATTTTTGTTGGACGTTTAAATATTTTTGTGAAAAATTTTTTCGTATGACATGATAAGTTTTCCGAGTTTTATTGTCGTCGGACTTTGAATATTTTTAGGGTAAAAATATTTTTTTTCACATTTCATTAGAAATCGACTAGAACGTATTTGTTAACAATAAATATAGTGAATATTCTACGTTGAAAAATTATTTTTAGTTGTAAAATATATTTTACCATCCGCCTTCTCGTTCAGTGATCGGTTATCAATACTAGCATTACTCGAATGTTAGAGGAATGTTTTTCTTTATTTTAATCCCGGCGGCGCCGTACCCAACGCCAGCTAGATTCCCCGTTGTAAAATCACATAAACGCACTATAGCCAGCCCGTCTAGCGCCTTCCGTTCGCCCACTACGAGCCAAAAACCAAAAAAATGGCCCTTTTCAGGGCCACCAAAAATTTTTTTTTTTTTCAATTACAAGTCTTTCCCGTACGAATATTTACTTGATTTATTATTGAAAATATGTTTCACGTCGATTTTTAATGAAATTTGAAAAAAAAAAAAAAAAAACGGTTTTTGGCTTGTAGCGGCTGAACCTTTAGTCCGATCGCGCCGGGACCGCGCCAGTTAGATGCGCCGTTGTAAAATCTTTCAAATGAGACCTAGCCAGGGCTTCTAGCTCCTTCCGTTCGGCCGCTACAAGCCAAAAACCGTTTTTTTTACGTATGAGATGATGGCTCATTTATAACATAATAAAGAAGGCGATTCATTCATAAAATTCCAATTCTGCTCCAACGGGGTACAAAAAGTGGTATCTGCTATTCAGAGAGAACCGAACATATCCGAACGTATCCGAAGATAACCGAACATTCGACCGAGCCGTAGGCTGTCAACCTCCTCTCCCCGACTATAAATATGCATTGCAGTGGCAAGTATTGTTGTCGTGTCGACTTGACAGATACCTAGCGGTGCCGACAAAATATCCAATGTCATTGTTTTGTCTTTTACAGAGTTCAAAGTGCATTTAACCTAACCTGACCTGACCTTACCTAACACAAACACACACCAGGAGTGGAAAGTATTGTTGTCGTGCCGACTTTTCTAAATCCAGTTTTCACCGGATCTTAACGCTTGTAGGCCTCCTGAACCCAAAAAAATCAAGGGGGGGTAGTAACCGGCATTCTCCGTGGTCGTGAGCGGAAAGTATTGTTGTCGCGTCGACTTTTCGAAACCTAATTTTCACCGGATCTATACGTTCCTAGGCCTCCTGAACCCAAAAAAATTCAAGGGGGGGGTAGTAACCGACCTTTTCCGTGGTCGTGGGTCGACAGTATTGTTGTCGCGTCGACTTTTCGAAACCTAATTTTCACCGGATCTATACGTTTGTAGGCCTCCTGAACCCAAAAAACGCCTTTTCCGTGGTCGTGAGCGGAAAGTATTGTTGTCGGGTCGACTTTTCGAAACCTAATTTTCACCGGATCTATACGTTCCTAGGCCTCCTGAACCCAAAAAAATTCAAGGGGGGGGTAGTAACCGACCTTTTCCGTGGTCGTGGGTCGAAAGTATTGTTGTCGCGTCGACTTTTCGAAACCTAATTTTCACCGGATCTATACGTTTGTAGGCCTCCTGGACCCAAAAAACGCCTTTTCCGTGGTCGTGAGTGGAAAGTATTGTTGTCGCGTCGACTTTTCAAAACATAATTTTCACCGGATCTATACGTTTGTAGGCCTCCTACTTACCCAGTCGCCAAATTACCCAGACCCTAAATTACCCAGACCCTACTTACCCAGTCCCCAAATTACCCAGACCCAAATTACCCAGTCCCCAAATTACCCAGACCCAAATTACCCAGACCCTAAATTACCCAGACCCTACATACCCAGTCCCCAAATTACCCAGTCCCCAAATTACCCAGACCCAAATTACCCAGTCCCAAGTCCCCCTTACCCAGTCCCCAAATTAACCAGTGCCCAAATTACCCAGTCCCCAAATTACCCAGACCCAAATTACCCAGACCCAAATTACCCAGTCCCCAGTCCCCCTTACCCAGTCCCCAAGTTACCCGGTCCCCAAATTACCAAGTCCCCAAATTACCCAGTCCCCAAGTTACCCAGTCCCCAACTTACCCAGTCCCCAAGTTACCCGGTCCCCAAGTTACCCGGTCCCCAAATTACCCGGTCCCCAAATTACCCGGTCCCCAAGTTCACACACTTACCCCCTCCCCAATTTCCCCTCCCCCCTCCCCCTAAAACTTTCTCCCCTACTTCCCCCCTCCCCCCTCCCACACTTACCCCCCCAAATATTCTTACTCCCCCACTTTTCAACCTCCACACTTACCAGCTCCAACACTTACCAGCTCACACACTTACCCCCTCCCCGACTTCCCCTTCCCCCTCCCCCCAAAACTTCCTCCCCTACTTCCCCCCTTCCCCCTCCCACACTTACCCCCTCCCAAATATACTTACTCCCCCACTTAACAGCCACCACACTTACCAGCTCCAACACTTACCAGCTCACACACTTACCCCCTCCCCGACTTCCCCTCCCCTCTCCCCCTATAACTTCCTCCCCTACTTCCCCTCTTCCTCCTCCCACACTTACCCCTCCCCAAAATACCCAGTCCTCAACTTACCCAGTCCCCAGTTTACCCAGTCCCCAAATTACCCGGTCCCAAATGACCCAGTCCCCAAATTACCCAGTCCCCAAATTACCCAGTCCCCAAAATACCCAGTCCCCAAAATACCCAGTCCCCAACTTACCCAGTCCCCAAATTACCCAGTCCCCAAGTTACCCAGTCCCCAAGTTACCCAGTCCCCAAGTTACCCGGTCCCCAAGTTACCCGGTCCCCAAATTACCCAGTCCCCAAGTTACCCGGTCCCCAAGTTACCCGGTCCCCAAATTACCAAGTCCCCAAGTTAACCAGTCCCCAGTTTACCCAGTCCCCAAGTTACCCGGTCCCCAAATTACCCAGTCCCCAGTTTACCCAGTCCCCAAATTACCCAGTCCCCAAGTTACCCGGTCCCTAAGTAACCCGGTCCCCAAGTTACCCGGTCCCCAAGTTACCCGGTCCCATAGTTACCCGGTCCCCAAGTTACCCGGTCCCCAAATTACCCGGTCCCCAAGTTACCCGGTCCCCAAGTTACCCGGTCCCCAAGTTACCCGGTCCCCACGTTACCCGGTCCCCAACATACCCAGTCCCTAAGTTACCCAGACCCAAATTACCCAGACCCAAATTACCCAGACCCAAATTACCCAGTCCCTTACTTACCCAGTCCCCAAATTACCGAGTCCCCAAATTACCCAGACCCAAATTACCCAGACCCTAAATTACCCAGACCCTACTTACCCAGTCCCCAAATTACCCAGTCCCCAAATTACCCAGACCCAAATTACCCAGTCCCTAATTACCCGGACCCTAAATTACCCAGACCCTACTTACCCAGTCCCCAAATTACCCAGTCCCCAAATTACCCAGACCCTAATTACCCAGACCCTAAATTACCCAGACCCTACTTACCCAGTCCCCAAATTACCCAGACCCGAATTACCTAGACCCAAATTACCCAGACCCAAATTACCCAGACCCTAAATTACCCAGACCCTACTTACCCAGTCCCCAAATTACCCAGTCCCCAAACTACCCAGTCCCCAAGTTACCCAGCCCCCAAGTTACCCAGTCCCCAAGTTACCCGGTCCCCAACTTACCCAGTCCCCAAGTTACCCGGTCCCCAAATTACCCGGTCCCCAAGTTCACACACTTACCCCCTCCCCAATTTCCCCTCCCCCCTCCCCCTAAAACTTCCTCCCCTACTTCCCCCCATCCCCCTCCCACACTTACCCCCCCCCCAAATATTCTTACTCCCCCACTTACCAGCCTCCACACTTACCAGCTCCAACACTTACCAGCTCACACACTTACCCCCTCCCCGAGTTCCCTTTCCCCCTCCCCCCAAAACTTCCTCCCCTACTTCCCCCCTTCCCCCTCCCACACTTACCCCCTCCCAAATATACTTACTCCCCCACTTAACAGCCACCACACTTACCAGCTCCAACACTTACCAGCTCAAACACTCACCTCCTCCCCAACTTCCCCTCCCCCTCCCCCTATAACTTCCTCCCCTACTTCCCCTCTTCCCCCTCCCACACTTACCCCTCCACAAAATACCTAGTCCTCAACTTACCCAGTCCCCAGTTTACCCAGTCCCCAAATTACCCGGTCCCAAATGACCCAGTCCCCAAATTACCCAGTCCCCAAATTACCCAGTCCCCAAGTTACCCAGTCCCCAAGTTACCCGGTCCCCAAATTACCCAGTCCCCAAATTACCCAGTCCCCAAGTTACCCAGCCCCCAAGTTACCCAGTCCCCAAGTTACCCGGTCCCCAACTTACCCAGTCCCCAAGTTACCCAGCCCCCAAGTTACCCAGCCCCTAAGTTACCCAGTCCCCAAATTACCCAGTCCCCAAATTACCCAGTCCCCAAATTACCCAGTCCCCAAGTTACCCAGTCCCCAAGTTACCCGGTCCCCAAATTACCCAGTCCCGAAGTTACCCGGTCCCCAAGTTACCCGGTCCCCAAATTACCCAGTCCCCAGTTTACCCAGTCCCCAAATTACCCAGCCCCCAAATTACCCAGTCCCCAAGTTACCCAGCCCCCAAGTTACCCAGTCCCCAAATTACCCAGTCCCCAAATTACCCAGTCCCCAAGTTACCCAGTCTCCAAGTTACCCGGTCCCCAAATTACCCAGTCCCCAAGTTACCCGGTCCCCAAGTTACCCGGTCCCATAGTTACCCGGTCCCCAAGTTACCCGGTCCCCAAATTACCCAGTCCCCAAGTTACCCGGTCCCTAACTTACCCAGTCTCCAACTTACCCAGTCCCCAAGTTACCCAGTCCCTAGTTTACCCAGTCCCCAAGTTACCCAGTCCCCAGTTTACCCAGTCCCCAAGTTACCCAGTCCCCAACTTACCCAGTCCCCAAGTTACCCGGTCCCCAAATTACCCGGTCCCCAAGTTCACACACTTACCCCCTCCCCAATTTCCCCTCCCCCTCCCCCTAAAACTTCCTCCCCTACTTCCCCCCTTCCCCCTCCCACACTAACCCCCCCAAATATTCTTACTCCCCCACTTACCAACCTCCACACTTACCAGCTCCAACACTTACCAGCTCACACACTTACCCCCTCCCCGACTTCCCCTTCCCCCTCCCCCCAAAACTTCCTCCCCTACTTCCCCCCTTCCCCCTCCCACACTTACCCCCTCCCAAATATACTTACTCCCCCACTTAACAGCCACCACACTTACCAGCTCCAACACTTACCAGCTCACACACTTACCCCCTCCCCGACTTCCCCTCCCCTCTCCCCCTATAACTTCCTCCCCTACTTCCCCTCTTCCCCCTCCCACACTTACCCCTCCCCAAAATACCCAGTCCTCAACTTACCCAGTCCCCAGTTTACCCAGTCCCCAAATTACCCGGTCCCAAATGACCCAGTCCCCAAATTACCCAGTCCCCAAAATACCCAGTCCCCAAAATACCCAGTCCCCAACTTACCCAGTCCCCAAATTACCCAGTCCCCAAGTTACCCAGTCCCCAAGTTACCCAGTCCCCAAGTTACCCGGTCCCCAAGTTACCCGGTCCCCAAATTACCCAGTCCCCAAGTTACCCGGTCCCCAAATTACCAAGTCCCCAAGTTAACCAGTCCCCAGTTTACCCAGTCCCCAAGTTACCCGGTCCCCAAATTACCCAGTCCCCAGTTTACCCAGTCCCCAAATTACCCAGTCCCCAAGTTACCCGGTCCCTAAGTAACCCGGTCCCCAAGTTACCCGGTCCCCAAGTTACCCGGTCCCATAGTTACCCGGTCCCCAAGTTACCCGGTCCCCAAATTACCCGGTCCCCAAGTTACCCGGTCCCCAAGTTACCCGGTCCCCAAATTGCCCAGTCCCCAAATTACCCGGTCCCCAAATTACCCAGTCCCCAAATTACCCAGACCCAAATTACCCAGACCCAAATTACCCAGACCCAAATTACCCAGTCCCTTACTTACCCAGTCCCCAAATTACCGAGTCCCCAAATTACCCAGACCCAAATTACCCAGACCCTAAATTACCCAGACCCTACTTACCCAGTCCCCAAATTACCCAGTCCCCAAATTACCCAGACCCAAATTACCCAGTCCCTAATTACCCGGACCCTAAATTACCCAGACCCTACTTACCCAGTCCCCAAATTACCCAGTCCCCAAATTACCCAGACCCTAATTACCCAGACCCTAAATTACCCAGACCCTACTTACCCAGTCCCCAAATTACCCAGACCCGAATTACCTAGACCCAAATTACCCAGACCCAAATTACCCAGACCCTAAATTACCCAGACCCTACTTACCCAGTCCCCAAATTACCCAGTCCCCAAACTACCCAGTCCCCAAGTTACCCAGCCCCCAAGTTACCCAGTCCCCAAGTTACCCGGTCCCCAACTTACCCAGTCCCCAAGTTACCCGGTCCCCAAATTACCCGGTCCCCAAATTACCCGGTCCCCAAATTACCCGGTCCCCAAATTACCCAGACCCAAATTACCCAGTCCCAAGTCCCCCTTACCCAGTCCCCAAATTAACCAGTGCCCAAATTACCCAGTCCCCAAATTACCCAGACCCAAATTACCCAGACCCAAATTACCCAGTCCCCAGTCCCCCTTACCCAGTCCCCAAGTTACCCGGTCCCCAAATTACCAAGTCCCCAAATTACCCAGTCCCCAAGTTACCCAGTCCCCAACTTACCCAGTCCCCAAGTTACCCGGTCCCCAAGTTACCCGGTCCCCAAATTACCCGGTCCCCAAATTACCCGGTCCCCAAGTTCACACACTTACCCCCTCCCCAATTTCCCCTCCCCCCTCCCCCTAAAACTTCCTCCCCTACTTCCCCCCTTCCCCCTCCCACACTTACCCCCCCAAATATTCTTACTCCCCCACTTTTCAACCTCCACACTTACCAGCTCCAACACTTACCAGCTCACACACTTACCCCCTCCCCAACTTCCCCTCCCCCTCCCCCTATAACTTCCTCCCCTACTTCCACTCTTCTCCCTCCCACACTTACCCCTCCCCAAAATACCCAGTCCTCAACTTACCCAGTCCCCAGTTTACCCAGTCCCCAAATTACCCGGTCCCAAATGACCCAGTCCCTAAATTACCCAGTCCCCAAATTACCCAGTCCCCAAAATACCCAGTCCCCAAAATACCCAGTCCCCAAGTTACCCAGTCCCCAAATTACCCGGTCCCCAAGTTACCCAGCCCCCAAGTTACCCAGTCCCCAAGTTACCCGGTCCCAAACTTACCCAGTCCCCAAGTTACCCGGTCCCCAAATTACCCGGTCCCCAAGTTCACACACTTACCCCCTCCCCAATTTCCCCTCCCCCCTCCCCCTAAAACTTCCTCCCCTACTTCCCCCTTCCCCCTCCCACACTTACCCCCCCCAAATAATCTTACTCCCCCACTTACCAGCCTCCACACTTACCAGCTCAAACACTTACCAGCTCACACACTTACCCCCTCCCCGACTTCCCCTTCCCCCTCCCCCCAAAACTTCCTCCCCTACTTCCCCCCTTCCCCCTCCCACACTTACCCTTTCCCAAATATACTTACTCCCCCACTTACCAGCCACCACACTTACCAGCTCCAACACTTACCAGCTCACACACTTACCCCCTCCCCAACTTCCCCTCCCCCTCCCCCTATAACTTCCTCCCCTACTTCCCCTCTTCCCCCTTCCACACTTACCCCTCCCCAAAAAACCCAGTCCTCAACTTACCCAGTCCCCAGTTTACCCAGTCCCCAAATTACCCGGTCCCAAATGACCCAGTCCCTAAATTACCCAGTCCCCAAATTACCCAGTCCCCAAAATACCCAGTCCCCAAAATACCCAGTCCCCAAGTTACCCAGTCCCCAAGTTACCCGGTCCCCAAATTACCCAGTCCCCAAATTACCCAGTCCCCAAGTTACCCAGCCCCTAGTTACCCAGTCCCCAAGTTACCCGGTCCCCAAATTACCCAGTCCCCAAGTTACCCGGTCCCCAACTTACCCAGTCCCCAAGTTACCCAGCCCCCAAGTTACCCAGTCCCCAAATTACCCAGTCCCCAAGTTACCCGGTCCCCAAATTACCCAGTCCCCAAGTTACCCAGTCCCCAAGTTACCCGGTCCCCAAGTTACCCGGTCCCCAAATTACCCGGTCCCCAGTTTACCCAGTCCCCAAGTTACCCAGTCCCCAAGTTACCCAGTCCCCAAGTTACCCGGTCCCCAAATTACCCAGTCCCCAAGTTACCCGGTCCCCAACTTACCCGGTCCCCAAATTATCCAGTCCCCAAATTACCCAGTCCCCAAACTACCCAGTCCCCAAGTTACCCAGTCCCCAAGTTACCCGGTCCCCAACTTACCCAGTCCCCAAATTAACCGGTCCCCAAGTTACCCGGTCCCCAAATTACCCAGTCCCCAAGTTACCCAGTCCCCAAATTACCCAGTCCCCAAGTTACCCGGTCCCCAAGTTACCCGGTCCCCAAGTTACCCAGTCCCCAAATTACCCAGTCCCCAAATTACCCAGTCCCCAAATTACCCAGTCCCCAAGTTACCCGGTCCCTAAGTTACCCGGTCCCCAAGTTACCCGGTCCCCAAGTTACCCGGTCCCATAGTTACCCGGTCCCCAAGTTACCCGGTCCCCAAAGTACCCGGTCCCCAAATTACCCGGTCCCCAAATTACCCAGTCCCCAAATTACCCGGTCCCCAAATTACCCAGTCCCCAACTTACCCCGTCCCCAAGTTACCCAGCCCCCAAATTTCCCAGTCCCCAAATTACCCGGTCCCCAAATTACCCGGTCCCCAAATTACCCAGACCCAAATTACCCAGTCCCAAGTCCCCCTTACCCAGTCCCCAAATTAACCAGTGCCCAAATTACCCAGTCCCCAAATTACCCAGACCCAAATTACCCAGACCCAAATTACCCAGTCCCCAGTCCCCCTTACCCAGTCCCCAAGTTACCCGGTCCCCAAATTACCAAGTCCCCAAATTACCCAGTCCCCAAGTTACCCAGTCCCCAACTTACCCAGTCCCCAAGTTACCCGGTCCCCAAGTTACCCGGTCCCCAAATTACCCGGTCCCCAAATTACCCGGTCCCCAAGTTCACACACTTACCCCCTCCCCAATTTCCCCTCCCCCCTCCCCCTAAAACTTCCTCCCCTACTTCCCCCCTTCCCCCTCCCACACTTACCCCCCCAAATATTCTTACTCCCCCACTTTTCAACCTCCACACTTACCAGCTCCAACACTTACCAGCTCACACACTTACCCCCTCCCGGACTTCCCCTTCCCCCTCCCCCCAAAACTTCCTCCCCTACTTACCCCTTCCCCCTCCCACACTTACCCCCTCCCAAATATACTTACTCCCCCACTTACCAGCCACCACACTTACCAGCTCCAACACTTACCAGCTCACACACTTACCCCCTCCCCAACTTCCCCTCCCCCTCCCCCTATAACTTCCTCCCCTACTTCCCCTCTTCTCCCTCCCACACTTACCCCTCCCCAAAATACCCAGTCCTCAACTTACCCAGTCCCCAGTTTACCCAGTCCCCAAATTACCCGGTCCCAAATGACCCAGTCCCTAAATTACCCAGTCCCCAAATTACCCAGTCCCCAAAATACCCAGTCCCCAAAATACCCAGTCCCCAAGTTACCCAGTCCCCAAATTACCCGGTCCCCAAGTTACCCAGCCCCCAAGTTACCCAGTCCCCAAGTTACCCGGTCCCAAACTTACCCAGTCCCCAAGTTACCCGGTCCCCAAATTACCCGGTCCCCAAGTTCACACACTTACCCCCTCCCCAATTTCCCCTCCCCCCTCCCCCTAAAACTTCCTCCCCTACTTCCCCCCTTCCCCCTCCCACACTTACCCCCCCCAAATAATCTTACTCCCCCACTTACCAGCCTCCACACTTACCAGCTCAAACACTTACCAGCTCACACACTTACCCCCTCCCCGACTTCCCCTTCCCCCTCCCCCCAAAACTTCCTCCCCTACTTCCCCCCTTCCCCCTCCCACACTTACCCTTTCCCAAATATACTTACTCCCCCACTTACCAGCCACCACACTTACCAGCTCCAACACTTACCAGCTCACACACTTACCCCCTCCCCAACTTCCCCTCCCCCTCCCCCTATAACTTCCTCCCCTACTTCCCCTCTTCCCCCTTCCACACTTACCCCTCCCCAAAAAACCCAGTCCTCAACTTACCCAGTCCCCAGTTTACCCAGTCCCCAAATTACCCGGTCCCAAATGACCCAGTCCCTAAATTACCCAGTCCCCAAATTACCCAGTCCCCAAAATACCCAGTCCCCAAAATACCCAGTCCCCAAGTTACCCAGTCCCCAAGTTACCCGGTCCCCAAATTACCCAGTCCCCAAATTACCCAGTCCCCAAGTTACCCAGCCCCTAGTTACCCAGTCCCCAATTTACCCGGTCCCCAAATTACCCAGTCCCCAAGTTACCCGGTCCCCAACTTACCCAGTCCCCAAGTTACCCAGCCCCCAAGTTACCCAGTCCCCAAATTACCCAGTCCCCAAGTTACCCGGTCCCCAAATTACCCAGTCCCCAAGTTACCCAGTCCCCAAGTTACCCGGTCCCCAAGTTACCCGGTCCCCAAATTACCCGGTCCCCAGTTTACCCAGTCCCCAAGTTACCCAGTCCCCAAGTTACCCAGTCCCCAAGTTACCCGGTCCCCAAATTACCCAGTCCCCAAGTTACCCGGTCCCCAACTTACCCGGTCCCCAAATTATCCAGTCCCCAAATTACCCAGTCCCCAAACTACCCAGTCCCCAAGTTACCCAGTCCCCAAGTTACCCGGTCCCCAAATTATCCAGTCCCCAAATTACCCGGTCCCCAAGTTACCCGGTCCCCAAATTACCCAGTCCCCAGTTTACCCAGTCCCCAAATTACCCAGTCCCCAAGTTACCCGGTCCCTAAGTTACCCGGTCCCCAAGTTACCCGGTCCCCAAGTTACCCAGTCCCCAAATTACCCAGTCCCCAAGTTACCCGGTCCCCAAGTTACCCGGTCCCCAAGTTACCCAGTCCCCAAATTACCCAGTCCCCAAATTACCCAGTCCCCAAGTTACCCGGTCCCTAAGTTACCCGGTCCCCAAGTTACCCGGTCCCCAAGTTACCCGGTCCCATAGTTACCCGGTCCCCAAGTTACCCGGTCCCCAAAGTACCCGGTCCCCAAATTACCCGGTCCCCAAATTACCCAGTCCCCAAATTACCCGGTCCCCAAATTACCCAGTCCCCAACTTACCCCGTCCCCAAGTTACCCAGCCCCCAAATTTCCCAGTCCCCAAATTACCCGGTCCCCAAATTACCCGGTCCCCAAATTACCCAGACCCAAATTACCCAGTCCCAAGTCCCCCTTACCCAGTCCCCAAATTAACCAGTGCCCAAATTACCCAGTCCCCAAATTACCCAGACCCAGTTTACCCAGTCCCCAAGTTACCCGGTCCCCAAATTACCCAGTCCCCAAGTTACCCGGTCCCCAACTTACCCAGTCCCCAAATTATCCAGTCCCCAAATTACCCAGTCCCCAAACTACCCAGTCCCCAAGTCCCCAAGTACTACCGGGTCCCCAAGTTACCCGGTCCCATAGTTACCCGGTCCCCAAGTTACCCGGTCCCCAAAGTACCCGGTCCCCAAATTACCCGGTCCCCAAATTACCCAGTCCCCAAATTACCCGGTCCCCAAATTACCCAGTCCCCAACTTACCCCGTCCCCAAGTTACCCAGCCCCCAAATTTCCCAGTCCCCAAATTACCCGGTCCCCAAATTACCCGGTCCCCAAATTACCCAGTCCCCAAATTACCCAGTCCCCAGTTTACCCAGTCCCCAAATTACCCAGTCCCCAAGTTACCCGGTCCCTAAGTTACCCGGTCCCCAAGTTACCCGGTCCCCAAGTTACCCGGTCCCATAGTTACCCGGTCCCCAAGTTACCCGGTCCCCAAATTACCCGGTCCCCAAGTTACCCGGTCCCCAAATTACCCAGTCCCCAAGTTACCCGGTCCCCAAATTACCCGGTCCCCAAATTACCCAGTCCCCAACTTACCCAGTCAAGGTCACACTTGACCTTGACATTTTTTTCAAGGTCACACTCGGTTCAAGGTCGTACGACGCTCGGTTTAGGCGAAAATCGGTTTTTTCGATTTTCAAGGCCAACGGTAGGTCCGAAGGTCACCCCGAGTACACGGAAGTGTTTGTCTCTCGAAGGCGCACAACTTTGATTTCGGACACTTTTTTGACAAAAAAAGTCTAGGTATGTCTGTGGATAGTTCATATATTTCAATTGTCTGAAACTACAAGTCGGAAAAAAAACGAAAAACCGTTATAACAGGCGAACCGTTAGTCGTACAGGAACGATTTTCGGTGAGAATTTTCGTCTTTCGATTCTCTACGACCATGGTGAAAGACATGTTTCTGAAACTTAAATTTCAGCCGCAATCTTAAAAAAACGGTTTTCGGCCGTCGATTCGGTTATCACCCTGTATCTAAGCCGCGGGACCTCCGGTAACCGAAAAAATTTAAGGGGGGGGTAGTAATCGAAGGACCAACGACCCGGCACGGTCGGTTCGATGTTCCGATCAATCATTAGTGCACAGCAGTTTTTCGCCTATATCTCGGTAACGGACCGTCCGATCTCCGAGGTACTTAAGCTTTGCATATATATATCGGGTACGCTCTTCAAGATAGGCTAGTCAGATCCGGGCTATCTAGCCTCCAAATAGGCTAAACGGCGATTTTTTGCTCTTTTTCCAAGATGGCGGCTTCAAAAGGGCAATTGGGTAAAAACTCGTATGACCAGGTTGTAGAGGATCAAAAGACAAAAATTTTCGCGCCGGAATTTTTTCTCTACGACGCTCCGTTCACGAGATATTAAATAACTCCCTTAAAAATCAAAAAATCAAAATTTTGAAAAATTTTTTGGAAAAAAATTTTTTTTTTTTTTTTTGGACCCCCCATTTTTTTAATTTTTTTTTTTTCGTTTTTTGGGTTTTTTTTTTTTTGGGCCCCCCCCCAAGAAAGGGCAGGGGGTCAAAATTACTCAAAATGACAAGGGCTACAACTTTCGTTTCGGGCTTTTTGCTCTAAGTCGCTTCCTTCAGCAATTAGCTTTTTTATTTATATTTCTAGGTTCTAAGTTAGGCGTATTTTTGCATTCTACACACAATGCGCTAGTCAGAATCGCTCTAGCTCGCTTCTAAGTGCCTCAAATCGCGATTTTTAGTTTTGTTTTTTGAATAACATTTTACCCGGGCCTCTAAGCGGGAAACACCTTAAGTAAAAGTTGTAGGCAATTTGAAAACCTACGATTTGAGCTATAGACGTTTTTTCTACGACGCTCCGTTCACGAGTTAGGGGCGTTTTTAGTTTTTTTTTTGGGTGCGTTTTTCTCGAAAACCAAAAGCCCGATCGGGCCCAACGACCCGCCGTTCTTCCTAACTTTCAATTCTCTACGATATATACTGGTTAAAAACCGTTAAAACCGGTTCCCGGGCGATTTGGCTTCCACCCCTCCCACCTTGTTTTTTTTTGAGCTGAAACTTTTACCGGCACTTAGAGAATTTAAAGGCCTTTAAAACGAGCGGTCGTCGGTTTTTGTACGACGCTCGGTTCACGAGTTATAAGCGATCATAAAACGGAACCTCTATTACTTAGAAGTCCGATCGAGCCGGGAACGCTACCGTTCTTCTTATTTTTCAATTCTACACAAGATAGGCTGGTTTTTGCGCCGCTAACCCTTAAAAAAAATTTTTAATCATTTTTTTGAAAAATATTACAAGTCCAAACGTCCAGTAGGTAGACATTGTTCACCCTAGGACATAGCTGTAGGACGACCTTGACTTCTTAAAATGTTGAATTCTATACATTTAAGCATCGTTTACCATCAATAGAGTAGCGAATAAGGTATAACAACTAATACATCCCCTATAGAAGCGACAATAGTTCCTATATGGCACGACGATGGTATACCTTTTTAAAACGTGATTTTAGGGGCGTTTGACCCATCGGACCTCGATTCGGAGGTTGTCAACCTCCCTTCAAAAATGAAGAGATGCCCTATTTTCTTGACATTTTTGTTGGACGTTTAAATATTTTTGTGAAAAATTTTTTCGTATGACATGATAAGTTTTCCGAGTTTTATTGTCGTCGGACTTTGAATATTTTTAGGGTAAAAATATTTTTTTTCACATTTCATTAGAAATCGACTAGAACGTATTTGTTAACAATAAATATAGTGAATATTCTACGTTGAAAAATTATTTTTAGTTGTAAAATATATTTTACCATCCGCCTTCTCGTTCAGTGATCGGTTATCAATACTAGCATTACTCGAATGTTAGAGGAATGTTTTTCTTTATTTTAATCCCGGCGGCGCCGTACCCAACGCCAGCTAGATTCCCCGTTGTAAAATCACATAAACGCACTATAGCCAGCCCGTCTAGCGCCTTCCGTTCGCCCACTACGAGCCAAAAACCAAAAAAATGGCCCTTTTCAGGGCCACCAAAAATTTTTTTTTTTTTCAATTACAAGTCTTTCCCGTACGAATATTTACTTGATTTATTATTGAAAATATGTTTCACGTCGATTTTTAATGAAATTTGAAAAAAAAAAAAAAAAACGGTTTTTGGCTTGTAGCGGCTGAACCTTTAGTCCGATCGCGCCGGGACCGCGCCAGTTAGATGCGCCGTTGTAAAATCTTTCAAATGAGACCTAGCCAGGGCTTCTAGCTCCTTCCGTTCGGCCGCTACAAGCCAAAAACCGTTTTTTTTTACGTATGAGATGATGGCTCATTTATAACATAATAAAGAAGGCGATTCATTCATAAAATTCCAATTCTGCTCCAACGGGGTACAAAAAGTGGTATCTGCTATTCAGAGAGAACCGAACATATCCGAACGTATCCGAAGATAACCGAACATTCGACCGAGCCGTAGGCTGTCAACCTCCTCTCCCCGACTATAAATATGCATTGCAGTGGCAAGTATTGTTGTCGTGTCGACTTGACAGATACCTAGCGGTGCCGACAAAATATCCAATGTCATTGTTTTGTCTTTTACAGAGTTCAAAGTGCATTTAACCTAACCTGACCTGACCTTACCTAACACAAACACACACCAGGAGTGGAAAGTATTGTTGTCGTGCCGACTTTTCTAAATCCAGTTTTCACCGGATCTTAACGCTTGTAGGCCTCCTGAACCCAAAAAAATCAAGGGGGGGTAGTAACCGGCATTCTCCGTGGTCGTGAGCGGAAAGTATTGTTGTCGCGTCGACTTTTCGAAACCTAATTTTCACCGGATCTATACGTTCCTAGGCCTCCTGAACCCAAAAAAATTCAAGGGGGGGGTAGTAACCGACCTTTTCCGTGGTCGTGGGTCGACAGTATTGTTGTCGCGTCGACTTTTCGAAACCTAATTTTCACCGGATCTATACGTTTGTAGGCCTCCTGAACCCAAAAAACGCCTTTTCCGTGGTCGTGAGCGGAAAGTATTGTTGTCGGGTCGACTTTTCGAAACCTAATTTTCACCGGATCTATACGTTCCTAGGCCTCCTGAACCCAAAAAAATTCAAGGGGGGGGTAGTAACCGACCTTTTCCGTGGTCGTGGGTCGAAAGTATTGTTGTCGCGTCGACTTTTCGAAACCTAATTTTCACCGGATCTATACGTTTGTAGGCCTCCTGGACCCAAAAAAACGCCTTTTCCGTGGTCGTGAGTGGAAAGTATTGTTGTCGCGTCGACTTTTCAAAACATAATTTTCACCGGATCTATACGTTTGTAGGCCTCCTACTTACCCAGTCGCCAAATTACCCAGACCCTAAATTACCCAGACCCTACTTACCCAGTCCCCAAATTACCCAGACCCAAATTACCCAGTCCCCAAATTACCCAGACCCAAATTACCCAGACCCTAAATTACCCAGACCCTACATACCCAGTCCCCAAATTACCCAGTCCCCAAATTACCCAGACCCAAATTACCCAGTCCCAAGTCCCCCTTACCCAGTCCCCAAATTAACCAGTGCCCAAATTACCCAGTCCCCAAATTACCCAGACCCAAATTACCCAGACCCAAATTACCCAGTCCCCAGTCCCCCTTACCCAGTCCCCAAGTTACCCGGTCCCCAAATTACCAAGTCCCCAAATTACCCAGTCCCCAAGTTACCCAGTCCCCAACTTACCCAGTCCCCAAGTTACCCGGTCCCCAAGTTACCCGGTCCCCAAATTACCCGGTCCCCAAATTACCCGGTCCCCAAGTTCACACACTTACCCCCTCCCCAATTTCCCCTCCCCCCTCCCCCTAAAACTTTCTCCCCTACTTCCCCCCTCCCCCCTCCCACACTTACCCCCCCAAATATTCTTACTCCCCCACTTTTCAACCTCCACACTTACCAGCTCCAACACTTACCAGCTCACACACTTACCCCCTCCCCGACTTCCCCTTCCCCCTCCCCCCAAAACTTCCTCCCCTACTTCCCCCCTTCCCCCTCCCACACTTACCCCCTCCCAAATATACTTACTCCCCCACTTAACAGCCACCACACTTACCAGCTCCAACACTTACCAGCTCACACACTTACCCCCTCCCCGACTTCCCCTCCCCTCTCCCCCTATAACTTCCTCCCCTACTTCCCCTCTTCCTCCTCCCACACTTACCCCTCCCCAAAATACCCAGTCCTCAACTTACCCAGTCCCCAGTTTACCCAGTCCCCAAATTACCCGGTCCCAAATGACCCAGTCCCCAAATTACCCAGTCCCCAAATTACCCAGTCCCCAAAATACCCAGTCCCCAAAATACCCAGTCCCCAACTTACCCAGTCCCCAAATTACCCAGTCCCCAAGTTACCCAGTCCCCAAGTTACCCAGTCCCCAAGTTACCCGGTCCCCAAGTTACCCGGTCCCCAAATTACCCAGTCCCCAAGTTACCCGGTCCCCAAGTTACCCGGTCCCCAAATTACCAAGTCCCCAAGTTAACCAGTCCCCAGTTTACCCAGTCCCCAAGTTACCCGGTCCCCAAATTACCCAGTCCCCAGTTTACCCAGTCCCCAAATTACCCAGTCCCCAAGTTACCCGGTCCCTAAGTAACCCGGTCCCCAAGTTACCCGGTCCCCAAGTTACCCGGTCCCATAGTTACCCGGTCCCCAAGTTACCCGGTCCCCAAATTACCCGGTCCCCAAGTTACCCGGTCCCCAAGTTACCCGGTCCCCAAGTTACCCGGTCCCCACGTTACCCGGTCCCCAACATACCCAGTCCCTAAGTTACCCCAGACCCAAATTACCCAGACCCAAATTACCCAGACCCAAATTACCCAGTCCCTTACTTACCCAGTCCCCAAATTACCGAGTCCCCAAATTACCCAGACCCAAATTACCCAGACCCTAAATTACCCAGACCCTACTTACCCAGTCCCCAAATTACCCAGTCCCCAAATTACCCAGACCCAAATTACCCAGTCCCTAATTACCCGGACCCTAATTACCCAGACCCTACTTACCCAGTCCCCAAATTACCCAGTCCCCAAATTACCCAGACCCTAATTACCCAGACCCTAAATTACCCAGACCCTACTTACCCAGTCCCCAAATTACCCAGACCCGAATTACCTAGACCCAAATTACCCAGACCCAAATTACCCAGACCCTAAATTACCCAGACCCTACTTACCCAGTCCCCAAATTACCCAGTCCCCAAACTACCCAGTCCCCAAGTTACCCAGCCCCCAAGTTACCCAGTCCCCAAGTTACCCGGTCCCCAACTTACCCAGTCCCCAAGTTACCCGGTCCCCAAATTACCCGGTCCCCAAGTTCACACACTTACCCCCTCCCCAATTTCCCCTCCCCCCCTCCCCCTAAAACTTCCTCCCCTACTTCCCCCCATCCCCCTCCCACACTTACCCCCCCCCCCCAAATATTCTTACTCCCCCACTTACCAGCCTCCACACTTACCAGCTCCAACACTTACCAGCTCACACACTTACCCCCTCCCCGAGTTCCCTTTCCCCCTCCCCCCAAAACTTCCTCCCCTACTTCCCCCCTTCCCCCTCCCACACTTACCCCCTCCCAAATATACTTACTCCCCCCACTTAACAGCCACCACACTTACCAGCTCCAACACTTACCAGCTCAAACACTCACCTCCTCCCCAACTTCCCCTCCCCCTCCCCCTATAACTTCCTCCCCTACTTCCCCTCTTCCCCCTCCCACACTTACCCCTCCACAAAATACCTAGTCCTCAACTTACCCAGTCCCCAGTTTACCCAGTCCCCAAATTACCCGGTCCCAAATGACCCAGTCCCCAAATTACCCAGTCCCCAAATTACCCAGTCCCCAAGTTACCCAGTCCCCAAGTTACCCGGTCCCCAAATTACCCAGTCCCCAAATTACCCAGTCCCCAAGTTACCCAGCCCCCAAGTTACCCAGTCCCCAAGTTACCCGGTCCCCAACTTACCCAGTCCCCAAGTTACCCAGCCCCCAAGTTACCCAGCCCCTAAGTTACCCAGTCCCCAAATTACCCAGTCCCCAAATTACCCAGTCCCCAAATTACCCAGTCCCCAAGTTACCCAGTCCCCAAGTTACCCGGTCCCCAAATTACCCAGTCCCGAAGTTACCCGGTCCCCAAGTTACCCGGTCCCCAAATTACCCAGTCCCCAGTTTACCCAGTCCCCAAATTACCCAGCCCCCAAATTACCCAGTCCCCAAGTTACCCAGCCCCCAAGTTACCCAGTCCCCAAATTACCCAGTCCCCCAAATTACCCAGTCCCCCAAGTTACCCAGTCTCCAAGTTACCCGGTCCCCAAATTACCCAGTCCCCAAGTTACCCGGTCCCCAAGTTACCCGGTCCCATAGTTACCCGGTCCCCAAGTTACCCGGTCCCCAAATTACCCAGTCCCCAAGTTACCCGGTCCCTAACTTACCCAGTCTCCAACTTACCCAGTCCCCAAGTTACCCAGTCCCTAGTTTACCCAGTCCCCAAGTTACCCAGTCCCCAGTTTACCCAGTCCCCAAGTTACCCAGTCCCCAACTTACCCAGTCCCCAAGTTACCCGGTCCCCAAATTACCCGGTCCCCAAGTTCACACACTTACCCCCCTCCCCAATTTCCCCTCCCCCTCCCCCTAAAACTTCCTCCCCTACTTCCCCCCCTTCCCCTCCCACACTAACCCCCCCAAATATTCTTACTCCCCCACTTACCAACCTCCACACTTACCAGCTCCAACACTTACCAGCTCACACACTTACCCCCTCCCCGACTTCCCCTTCCCCCTCCCCCCAAAACTTCCTCCCCTACTTCCCCCCTTCCCCCTCCCACACTTACCCCCCTCCCAAATATACTTACTCCCCCACTTAACAGCCACCACACTTACCAGCTCCAACACTTACCAGCTCACACACTTACCCCCTCCCCGACTTCCCCTCCCCTCTCCCCCTATAACTTCCTCCCCTACTTCCCCTCTTCCCCCTCCCACACTTACCCCTCCCCAAAATACCCAGTCCTCAACTTACCCAGTCCCCAGTTTACCCAGTCCCCAAATTACCCGGTCCCAAATGACCCAGTCCCCAAATTACCCAGTCCCCAAAATACCCAGTCCCCAAAATACCCAGTCCCCAACTTACCCAGTCCCCAAATTACCCAGTCCCCAAGTTACCCAGTCCCCAAGTTACCCAGTCCCCAAGTTACCCGGTCCCCAAGTTACCCGGTCCCCAAATTACCCAGTCCCCAAGTTACCCCGGTCCCCAAATTACCAAGTCCCCAAGTTAACCAGTCCCCAGTTTACCCAGTCCCCAAGTTACCCGGTCCCCAAATTACCCAGTCCCCAGTTTACCCAGTCCCCAAATTACCCAGTCCCCAAGTTACCCGGTCCCTAAGTAACCCGGTCCCCAAGTTACCCGGTCCCCAAGTTACCCGGTCCCATAGTTACCCGGTCCCCAAGTTACCCGGTCCCCAAATTACCCGGTCCCCAAGTTACCCGGTCCCCAAGTTACCCGGTCCCCAAATTGCCCAGTCCCCAAATTACCCGGTCCCCAAATTACCCAGTCCCCAAATTACCCAGACCCAAATTACCCAGACCCAAATTACCCAGACCCAAATTACCCAGTCCCTTACTTACCCAGTCCCCAAATTACCGAGTCCCCAAATTACCCAGACCCAAATTACCCAGACCCTAAATTACCCAGACCCTACTTACCCAGTCCCCAAATTACCCAGTCCCCAAATTACCCAGACCCAAATTACCCAGTCCCTAATTACCCGGACCCTAAATTACCCAGACCCTACTTACCCAGTCCCCAAATTACCCAGTCCCCAAATTACCCAGACCCTAATTACCCAGACCCTAAATTACCCAGACCCTACTTACCCAGTCCCCAAATTACCCAGACCCGAATTACCTAGACCCAAATTACCCAGACCCAAATTACCCAGACCCTAAATTACCCAGACCCTACTTACCCAGTCCCCAAATTACCCAGTCCCCAAACTACCCAGTCCCCAAGTTACCCAGCCCCCAAGTTACCCAGTCCCCAAGTTACCCGGTCCCCAACTTACCCAGTCCCCAAGTTACCCGGTCCCCAAATTACCCGGTCCCCAAATTACCCGGTCCCCAAATTACCCGGTCCCCCAAATTACCCAGACCCAAATTACCCAGTCCCAAGTCCCCCTTACCCAGTCCCCAAATTAACCAGTGCCCAAATTACCCAGTCCCCAAATTACCCAGACCCAAATTACCCAGACCCAAATTACCCAGTCCCCAGTCCCCCTTACCCAGTCCCCAAGTTACCCGGTCCCCAAATTACCAAGTCCCCAAATTACCCAGTCCCCAAGTTACCCAGTCCCCAACTTACCCAGTCCCCAAGTTACCCGGTCCCCAAGTTACCCGGTCCCCAAATTACCCGGTCCCCAAATTACCCGGTCCCCAAGTTCACACACTTACCCCCTCCCCAATTTCCCCTCCCCCCCTCCCCCTAAAACTTCCTCCCCTACTTCCCCCCTTCCCCCTCCCACACTTACCCCCCCAAATATTCTTACTCCCCCACTTTTCAACCTCCACACTTACCAGCTCCAACACTTACCAGCTCACACACTTACCCCCTCCCCAACTTCCCCTCCCCCTCCCCCTATAACTTCCTCCCCTACTTCCACTCTTCTCCCTCCCACACTTACCCCTCCCCAAAATACCCAGTCCTCAACTTACCCAGTCCCCAGTTTACCCAGTCCCCAAATTACCCGGTCCCAAATGACCCAGTCCCTAAATTACCCAGTCCCCAAATTACCCAGTCCCCAAAATACCCAGTCCCCAAAATACCCAGTCCCCAAGTTACCCAGTCCCCAAATTACCCGGTCCCCAAGTTACCCAGCCCCCAAGTTACCCAGTCCCCAAGTTACCCGGTCCCAAACTTACCCAGTCCCCAAGTTACCCGGTCCCCAAATTACCCGGTCCCCAAGTTCACACACTTACCCCCTCCCCAATTTCCCCTCCCCCCTCCCCCTAAAACTTCCTCCCCTACTTCCCCCTTCCCCCTCCCACACTTACCCCCCCCAAATAATCTTACTCCCCCACTTACCAGCCTCCACACTTACCAGCTCAAACACTTACCAGCTCACACACTTACCCCCTCCCCGACTTCCCCTTCCCCCTCCCCCCAAAACTTCCTCCCCTACTTCCCCCCTTCCCCCTCCCACACTTACCCTTTCCCAAATATACTTACTCCCCCACTTACCAGCCACCACACTTACCAGCTCCAACACTTACCAGCTCACACACTTACCCCCTCCCCAACTTCCCCTCCCCCTCCCCCTATAACTTCCTCCCCTACTTCCCCTCTTCCCCCTTCCACACTTACCCCTCCCCAAAAAACCCAGTCCTCAACTTACCCAGTCCCCAGTTTACCCAGTCCCCAAATTACCCGGTCCCAAATGACCCAGTCCCTAAATTACCCAGTCCCCAAATTACCCAGTCCCCAAAATACCCAGTCCCCAAAATACCCAGTCCCCAAGTTACCCAGTCCCCAAGTTACCCGGTCCCCAAATTACCCAGTCCCCAAATTACCCAGTCCCCAAGTTACCCAGCCCCTAGTTACCCAGTCCCCAAGTTACCCGGTCCCCAAATTACCCAGTCCCCAAGTTACCCGGTCCCCAACTTACCCAGTCCCCAAGTTACCCAGCCCCCAAGTTACCCAGTCCCCAAATTACCCAGTCCCCAAGTTACCCGGTCCCCAAATTACCCAGTCCCCAAGTTACCCAGTCCCCAAGTTACCCGGTCCCCAAGTTACCCGGTCCCCAAATTACCCGGTCCCCAGTTTACCCAGTCCCCAAGTTACCCAGTCCCCAAGTTACCCAGTCCCCAAGTTACCCGGTCCCCAAATTACCCAGTCCCCAAGTTACCCGGTCCCCAACTTACCCGGTCCCCAAATTATCCAGTCCCCAAATTACCCAGTCCCCAAACTACCCAGTCCCCAAGTTACCCAGTCCCCAAGTTACCCGGTCCCCAACTTACCCAGTCCCCAAATTAACCGGTCCCCAAGTTACCCGGTCCCCAAATTACCCAGTCCCCAAGTTACCCAGTCCCCAAATTACCCAGTCCCCAAGTTACCCGGTCCCCAAGTTACCCGGTCCCCAAGTTACCCAGTCCCCAAATTACCCAGTCCCCAAATTACCCAGTCCCCAAATTACCCAGTCCCCAAGTTACCCGGTCCCTAAGTTACCCGGTCCCCAAGTTACCCGGTCCCCAAGTTACCCGGTCCCATAGTTACCCGGTCCCCAAGTTACCCGGTCCCCAAAGTACCCGGTCCCCAAATTACCCGGTCCCCAAATTACCCAGTCCCCAAATTACCCGGTCCCCAAATTACCCAGTCCCCAACTTACCCCGTCCCCAAGTTACCCAGCCCCCAAATTTCCCAGTCCCCAAATTACCCGGTCCCCAAATTACCCGGTCCCCAAATTACCCAGACCCAAATTACCCAGTCCCAAGTCCCCCTTACCCAGTCCCCAAATTAACCAGTGCCCAAATTACCCAGTCCCCAAATTACCCAGACCCAAATTACCCAGACCCAAATTACCCAGTCCCCAGTCCCCCTTACCCAGTCCCCAAGTTACCCGGTCCCCAAATTACCAAGTCCCCAAATTACCCAGTCCCCAAGTTACCCAGTCCCCAACTTACCCAGTCCCCAAGTTACCCGGTCCCCAAGTTACCCGGTCCCCAAATTACCCGGTCCCCAAATTACCCGGTCCCCAAGTTCACACACTTACCCCCTCCCCAATTTCCCCTCCCCCCTCCCCCTAAAACTTCCTCCCCTACTTCCCCCCTTCCCCCTCCCACACTTACCCCCCCAAATATTCTTACTCCCCCACTTTTCAACCTCCACACTTACCAGCTCCAACACTTACCAGCTCACACACTTACCCCCTCCCGGACTTCCCCTTCCCCCTCCCCCCAAAACTTCCTCCCCTACTTACCCCTTCCCCCTCCCACACTTACCCCCCTCCCAAATATACTTACTCCCCCACTTACCAGCCACCACACTTACCAGCTCCAACACTTACCAGCTCACACACTTACCCCCTCCCCAACTTCCCCTCCCCCTCCCCCTATAACTTCCTCCCCTACTTCCCCTCTTCTCCCTCCCACACTTACCCCTCCCCAAAATACCCAGTCCTCAACTTACCCAGTCCCCAGTTTACCCAGTCCCCAAATTACCCGGTCCCAAATGACCCAGTCCCTAAATTACCCAGTCCCCAAATTACCCAGTCCCCAAAATACCCAGTCCCCAAAATACCCAGTCCCCAAGTTACCCAGTCCCCAAATTACCCGGTCCCCAAGTTACCCAGCCCCCAAGTTACCCAGTCCCCAAGTTACCCGGTCCCAAACTTACCCAGTCCCCAAGTTACCCGGTCCCCAAATTACCCGGTCCCCAAGTTCACACACTTACCCCCCTCCCCAATTTCCCCTCCCCCCTCCCCCTAAAACTTCCTCCCCTACTTCCCCCCTTCCCCCTCCCACACTTACCCCCCCCAAAATAATCTTACTCCCCCACTTACCAGCCTCCACACTTACCAGCTCAAACACTTACCAGCTCACACACTTACCCCCTCCCCGACTTCCCCTTCCCCCTCCCCCCAAAACTTCCTCCCCTACTTCCCCCCTTCCCCCTCCCACACTTACCCTTTCCCAAATATACTTACTCCCCCACTTACCAGCCACCACACTTACCAGCTCCAACACTTACCAGCTCACACACTTACCCCCTCCCCAACTTCCCCTCCCCCCTCCCCCTATAACTTCCTCCCCTACTTCCCCTCTTCCCCCTTCCACACTTACCCCTCCCCAAAAAACCCAGTCCTCAACTTACCCAGTCCCCAGTTTACCCAGTCCCCAAATTACCCGGTCCCAAATGACCCAGTCCCTAAATTACCCAGTCCCCAAATTACCCAGTCCCCAAAATACCCAGTCCCCAAAATACCCAGTCCCCAAGTTACCCAGTCCCCAAGTTACCCGGTCCCCAAATTACCCAGTCCCCAAATTACCCAGTCCCCAAGTTACCCAGCCCCTAGTTACCCAGTCCCCAATTTACCCGGTCCCCAAATTACCCAGTCCCCAAGTTACCCGGTCCCCAACTTACCCAGTCCCCAAGTTACCCAGCCCCCAAGTTACCCAGTCCCCAAATTACCCAGTCCCCAAGTTACCCGGTCCCCAAATTACCCAGTCCCCCAAGTTACCCAGTCCCCAAGTTACCCGGTCCCCAAGTTACCCGGTCCCCAAATTACCCGGTCCCCAGTTTACCCAGTCCCCAAGTTACCCAGTCCCCAAGTTACCCAGTCCCCAAGTTACCCGGTCCCCAAATTACCCAGTCCCCAAGTTACCCGGTCCCCAACTTACCCGGTCCCCAAATTATCCAGTCCCCAAATTACCCAGTCCCCAAACTACCCAGTCCCCAAGTTACCCAGTCCCCAAGTTACCCGGTCCCCCAAATTATCCAGTCCCCAAATTACCCGGTCCCCAAGTTACCCGGTCCCCAAATTACCCAGTCCCCAGTTTACCCAGTCCCCAAATTACCCAGTCCCCAAGTTACCCGGTCCCTAAGTTACCCGGTCCCCAAGTTACCCGGTCCCCAAGTTACCCAGTCCCCAAATTACCCAGTCCCCAAGTTACCCGGTCCCCAAGTTACCCGGTCCCCAAGTTACCCAGTCCCCAAATTACCCAGTCCCCAAATTACCCAGTCCCCAAGTTACCCGGTCCCTAAGTTACCCGGTCCCCAAGTTACCCGGTCCCCAAGTTACCCGGTCCCATAGTTACCCGGTCCCCAAGTTACCCGGTCCCCAAAGTACCCGGTCCCCAAATTACCCGGTCCCCAAATTACCCAGTCCCCAAATTACCCGGTCCCACGCACTCTGATATGTG
>JAQMRL010000054.1:32843-62494 GCA_035578175.1 Catonia carolina
CACATATCAGAGTGCGTCCAAATCGCTCGGGAACCGGTTTTAACGGTTTTCAACTAGTGTATATCGTAGAGAATATAAAGTTAGGAAGAACGATGGGTCGTTGGGCCCGATCGGGCTTTTGGTTTTCGAGAAAAACGCACCCGAAAAAAAATCTAAAAACGCCCCTAACTCGTGAACGGAGCGTCGTAGAAAAAACGTCTATAGCTCAAATCGTAGGTTTTCAAATTGCCTACAACTTTTACTTCGGGTGTTACCCGGTAAAAGGCCCGGGTAAAATGTTATTCAAAAAACAAAACTAAAAATGGCGTTTTGAGGCACTTAGAGACGAGCTAGAGCGATTCTGACTAGCGCAACGTGTGTAGAATGCAAAAATACGCCTAACTTAGAACCTGGAAATATAAATAAAAAAGCTGGGGGCCGAAGGAAGCGTCTTAGAGCAAAAAGACCGAAACGAAACTTGTAGCCCTTGTCATTTTGGGTAATTTTGACCCCTTGCCCTTTCTTGGGGGGGGGCCCAAAAAAAAAAAAAACCCAAAAAACGAAAAAAAAAATATTAAAAAAATTGGGGGTCGAAAAAAAAAAAAAAAAAATTTTTTTCCAAAAAATTTTCAAATTTTGATTTTTTGATTTTTAAGGGAGTTATTTAATATCTCGTGAACGGAGCGTCGTAGAGACAAACTACCGGCGTGAAAATTTTCGTCTTTTGATCCTCTACAACCTGGTTATAAGAGTTTTTACCCAATTGCCCTTTGAAGCCGCCATCTTGGAAAAAGAGCAAAAAATCGCCGTTTAGCCTATTTGGAGGCTAGATAGCCCGGATCTGACTAGCCTATCTTGAAGACAGTACCCGATATATATACCCAAAGCTTAAGTACCTCGGAGATCGGACGGTCCGTTACCGAGATATAGGCGAAAAACTGCCGTGCACTAATGGTTGATCGGAACATCGGACCGACCGTGCCGGGCCGTTGGTCCTTCGATTACTACCCCCCCCTTGAATTTTTACGGTTTCGGGAGGTCCCGCGCCTTAGATACAGGGTGATAACCGAATCGACGGCCGAAAACCGTTTTTTTAAGATTGCGGCTTAAATTTAAGTTTCAGAAACATGTCCTTCACCATGGTCGTAGAGAATCGAAAGACGAAAATTCTCACCGAAAATGGTTCCTGTACGACTAACGGTTCGCCAGTTATAACGGTTTTTCGATTTTTTTCCGACTTGTAGTTTCAGACAATTGAAATATATGAACTATTCACAGACATACCTAGACTTTTTTTGTCAAAAAAGTGTCCGAAATCAAAGTTGTGCGCCTTCGAGAGACAAACACTTCCGTGTACTCGGGGTGACCTTCGGACCTACCGTTGGCCTTGAAAATCGAAAAAACCGTTTTTCGCCTGAACCGAGCGTCGTACGACCTTGAACCGAGTGTGACCTTGAAAAAAATGTCAAGGTCAAGTGTGACCTTGACTGGGAAATTTGGGGACCGGGTAAATTGGGGACTGGGTAAGTTGGGGACTGGGTAACTTAGGGACCGGGTAAGTTGGGGACTGGGTAATTTGGGGACTGGGTAAGTAAGGGACTGGGTAATTTTGGTCTGGGTAATTTGGGTCTGGGTAATTTGGGGACTGGGTAATTTGGGGACTGGGTAACTTAGGGACTGGGTAAGTTGGGGACTGGGTAATTTGGGGACCGGGTAACTTGGGGACCGGGTAACTTGGGGACCGGGTAACTTGGGGACTGGGTAAGTTGGGGACTGGGTAACTAAGAGACTGGGTAAGTTGGGGACCGGGTAACTTGGGGACCGGGTAACTTGGGGACTGGGTAACTTGGGGGACTGTGTAAGTTGGGGACTGGGTAACTTAGGGACTGGGTAAGTTGGGGACTGGGTAATTTGGGGACTGGGTAACTTGGGGACCGGGTAACTTGGGGACCGGGTAACTTGGGGACCGGGTAACTTGGGGACCGGGTAGCTTGGGGACTGGGTAAGTTAGGGACTGGGTAACTAAGGGACTGGGTAAGTTGGGGACTGGGTAACTTAGGGACTGGGTAAGTTGGGGACTGGGTAATTTAGGGACTGGGTAACTTGGGGACTGGGTAAGTTGGGGACTGGGTAAGTTAGGGACTGGGTAAGTTGGGGGACTGGGTAACTTAGGGACTGGGTAAGATGGGGACTGGGGTAACTTAGGGACTGGGTAAGTTGGGGACCGGGTAACTTAGGGACTGGGTAAGTTGGGGACCGGGTAACTTGGGGACCGGGTAACTTAGGGACCGGGTAATTTGGGGACCGGGTAACTTGGGGACTGGGTAAGTTGGGGACCGGGTAACTTAGGGACTGGGTAAGTTGGGGACCGGGTAACTTGGGGACCGGGTAACTTGGGGACCGGGTAACTTGGGGACCGGGTAACTTAGGGACTGGGTAAGTTGGGGACTGGGTAATTTGGGGACTGGGTAACTTGGGGACTGGGTAACTTGGGGACTGGGTAAACTGGGGACTGGGTAATTTGGGGACTAGGTAATTTGGTGACTGAGTAAGTTGGGGACCGGGTAATTTGGGGACCGGGTAACTTGGGGACTGGGTAAGTTGGGGACTGGGTAACTTAGGGACTGGGTAAGTTGGGGACTGGGTAAGTTGGGGACTGGGTAAGTTGGGGACTGGGTAAGTTGGGGACCGGGTAACTTGGGGACTGGGTAAAGTTGGGGGACTGGGTAACTTAAAGACTGGGTAATTTGGGGACTGGGTAATTTGGGGACTGGGTAAGTTGGGGACTGGGTAACTTAGGGACTGGGTAAGTTGGGGACCGGGTAATTTGGGGACTGGGTAATTTGAGGACTGGGTAAGTTGGGGACTGGGTAACTTAGGGACTGGGTAAGTTGGGGGACTGGGTAAGTTGGGGACTGGGTAATTTGGTGACTGGGTAAGTTGGGGACTGGGTAAGTTGGGGACCGGGTAATTTGGGGACTGGGTAATTTGAGGACTGGGTAATTTAGGGACTGGGTAACTTGGGGACTGGGTAATTTGGGGACTGGGTAACTTGGGGACTGGGTAATTTGGGGACTGAGTAAGTGTGGGACTGGGTAATTTGGGGACTGGGTAATTTGGTGACTGGGTAAGTTGGGGACCGGGTAACTTGGGGACTGGGTAACTTGGGGGCTGGGTAACTTGGGGACTGGGTAATTTGGGGACCGGGTAACTTGGGGACTGGGTAACTTGGTGACTGGGTATTTTGGGGACTGGGTAATTTGGGGACTGGGTAATTTGGGGACTGGGTAACTTGGTGACTGGGTATTTTGGGGACTGGGTAATTTGGGCACTGGGTAATTTGGGGACTGGGTAAGTAGGGTCTGGGTAATTTGGGTCTGGGTAATTTGGGGACTGGGTAAGTTGGGGACTGGGTAACTTAGGGACTGGGTAAGTTGGGGACTGGGTAAGTTGGGGACTGGGTAATTTGGTGACTGGGTAAGTTGGGGACTGGGTAAGTTGGGGACCGGGTAATTTGGGGACTGGGTAATTTGAGGACTGGGTAATTTAGGGACTGGGTAACTTGGGGACTGGGTAATTTGGGGACTGGGTAACTTGGGGACTGGGTAATTTGGGGACTGAGTAAGTGTGGGACTGGGTAATTTGGGGACTGGGTAATTTGGTGACTGGGTAAGTTGGGGACCGGGTAACTTGGGGACTGGGTAACTTGGGGGCTGGGTAACTTGGGGACTGGGTAATTTGGGGACCGGGTAACTTGGGGACTGGGTAACTTGGTGACTGGGTATTTTGGGGACTGGGTAATTTGGGGACTGGGTAATTTGGGGACTGGGTAACTTGGTGACTGGGTATTTTGGGGACTGGGTAATTTGGGCACTGGGTAATTTGGGGACTGGGTAAGTAGGGTCTGGGTAATTTGGGTCTGGGTAATTTGGGGACTGGGTAAGTTGGGGACTGGGTAACTTAGGGACTGGGTAAGTTGGGGACTGGGTAAGTTGGGGACTGGGTAATTTGGTGACTGGGTAAGTTGGGGACTGGGTAATTTGGGGACTGGGTAAGTAGGGTCTGGGTAATTTAGGGTCTGGGTAATTTGGGTCTGGGTAATTTTGGGACTGGGTAATTTGGGGGATGGGTGAGTTGGGTCTGGGTAATTTGGGGACTGGGTAAGTAAGGGACTGGGTAATTTGGGTCTGGGTAATTTGGGGACTGGGTAATTTGGGGACTGGGTAAGTAGGGTCTGGGTAATTTAGGGTCTGGGTAATTTGGGTCTGGGTAATTTGGGGACTGGGTAATTTGGGGGATGGGTGAGTTGGGTCTGGGTAATTTGGGGACTGGGTAAGTAAGGGACTGGGTAATTTGGGTCTGGGTAATTTGGGGACTGGGTAATTTGGGGGATGGGTGAGTTGGGTCTGGGTAATTTGGGGACTGGGTAAGTAAGGGACTGGGTAATTTGGGTCTGGGTAATTTGGGGACTGGGTAATTTGGGGACTGGGTAAGTAGGAGGCCTACAAACGTATAGATCCGGTGAAAATTAGGTTTTGAAAAGTTGACGCGACAACAATACTTTCCACTCACGACCACGGAAAAGGTTTTTTTTTGGGTTCAGGAGGCCTACAAACGTATAGATCCGGTGAAAAATAGGTTTCGAAAAGTCGACGCGACAACAATACTTTCCCCTCCCGACCACGGATAAGGGTTTTTTGGGTTCAGGAGGCCTACAAACGTTCAAATCCGGTGAAAACTGGATTTCGAAAAGTCGACGCGACAACAATACTTTCGACCCACGACCACGGAAAAGGCCGGTTACTACCCCCCCTTGAATTTTTTTGGGTTCAGGAGGCGTACAAACGTATGATCCGGTGAAAATTAGATTTCGAAAAGTCGACGCGACAACAATACTTTCCGCTCACGACCACGGAGAATGCCGGTTACTACCCCCCCCTTGATTTTTTTGGGTTCAGGAGGCCTACAAACGTTCAGATGCGGTGAAAACCGGATTTAGAAAAGTCGGCACGACAACAATACTTTCCACTCCTGGTGTGTGTTTGTGTTAGGTAAGGTCAGGTCAGGTTAGGTTAAATGCAGTTTGAACTCTGTAAAAGACAAAACAATGACATTCGATATTTTGTCGGCACCGCTAGGTATCTGTCAAGTCGACACGACAACAATACTTGCCACTCCAATGCATATTTATAGTCGGCGATAGAAGTTTGACAGCCTACGGCTCGGTCGAATGTTCGGTTATCTTCGGATACGTTCGTATATGTTCGGTTAGCAGATACCACTTTTTGTACCCCGTTGGAGCAGAATTGGAATTTTATGAATGAATCGCCTTCTTTATTATGTTATAAATGAGCCATCATCTCATACGGAAAAAAAACGGTTTTTGGCTTGTAGCGGCCGAACGGAAGGAGCTAGAAGCCCTGGCTAGGTCTCATTTGAAAGATTTTACAACGGCGCATCTAACTGGCGCGGTCCCGGCGCGATCGGACTAAAGGTTCAGCCGCTACAAGCCAAAAACCGTTTTTTTTTTTTTTTTTCAAATTTCATTAAAAATCGACGTGAAACATATTTTCAATAATAAATCAAGTAAATATTCGTACGGGAAAGACTTGTAATTGAAAAAAAAAAAAATTTTTGGTGGCCCTGAAAAGGGCCTATTTTTACGGTTTTTGGCTCGTAGTGGGCGAACGGAAGGCGCTAGACGGGCTGGCTATAGTGCGTTTATGTGATTTTACAACGGGGAATCTAGCTGGCGTGGTCCCGGCGCCGCCGGGATTAAAATAAAGAAAAACATTCCTCTAACATTCGAGTAATGCTAGTATTGATAACCCCCCGATCACTGAACGAGAAGGCGGATGGTAAAATATATTTTACAACTAAAAATAATTTCACAACGTACAATATTCACTATATTTATTGTTAACAAATACGTTTCTAATAGATTTCTAATGAAATGTGAAAAAAAATATTTTTACCCTAAAAATATTCAAAGTCCGACGACAATAAAACTCGGAAAACTTATCATGTCATACGAAAAAATTTTTCACAAAATTATTCCAAGTCCAACAAAAATGTCAAGAAAATAGGGCATCTCTTCATTTTTGAAGGGAGGTTGACAACCTCCGAATCGAGGTCCGATGGGTCAAACGCCCCTAAAATCACGTTTTCAAAAAGGTATACCATCGTCGTGCCATATAGGAACTATTGTCGCTTGTATAGGGGATGTATTAGTTGTTATACCTTATTCGCTACTCTATTGATGGTAAACGATGCTTAAATGTATAGAATTCAACATTTTAAGAAGTCAAGGTCGTCAAGGAGCTATGTCCTAGGGTGAACAATGTCTACCTACTGGACGTTTGGACTTGTAATATTTTTCAAAAAAATGATTAAAAATTTTTTTTAAGTGTTAGCGGCGCAAAAACCAGCCTATCTTGTGTAGAATTGAAAAATAAGAAGAACGGTAGCGTTCCCGGCTCGATCGGACTTCTAAGTAATAGAGGTTCCGTTTTATGATCGCTTATAACTCGTGAACCGAGCGTCGTACAAAAACCGACGACCGCTCGTTTTAAAGGCCTTTAAATTCTCTAAGTGCCGGTAAAAGTTTTAGCTCAAAAAAAAACAAGGTGGGAGGGGTGGAAGCCAAATCGCTCGGGAACCGGTTTTAACGGTTTTCAACTAGTGTATATCGTAGAGAATATAAAGTTAGGAAGAACGATGGGTCGTTGGGCCCGATCGGGCTTTTGGTTTTCGAGAAAAACGCACCCGAAAAAAAATCTAAAAACGCCCCTAACTCGTGAACGGAGCGTCGTAGAAAAAACGTCTATAGCTCAAATCGTAGGTTTTCAAATTGCCTACAACTTTTACTTCGGGTGTTACCCGGTAAAAGGCCCGGGTAAAATGTTATTCAAAAAACAAAACTAAAAATGGCGTTTTGAGGCACTTAGAGACGAGCTAGAGCGATTCTGACTAGCGCAACGTGTGTAGAATGCAAAAATACGCCTAACTTAGAACCTGGAAATATAAATAAAAAAGCTGGGGGCCGAAGGAAGCGTCTTAGAGCAAAAAGACCGAAACGAAACTTGTAGCCCTTGTCATTTTGGGTAATTTTGACCCCTTGCCCTTTCTTGGGGGGGGGCCCAAAAAAAAAAAAACCCAAAAAACGAAAAAAAAAATATTAAAAAAATTGGGGGTCGAAAAAAAAAAAAAAAAATTTTTTTCCAAAAAATTTTTCAAAATTTTGATTTTTTGATTTTTAAGGGAGTTATTTAATATCTCGTGAACGGAGCGTCGTAGAGACAAACTACCGGCGTGAAAATTTTCGTCTTTTGATCCTCTACAACCTGGTTATAAGAGTTTTTACCCAATTGCCCTTTTGAAGCCGCCATCTTGGAAAAAGAGCAAAAAATCGCCGTTTAGCCTATTTGGAGGCTAGATAGCCCGGATCTGACTAGCCTATCTTGAAGACAGTACCCGATATATATACCCAAAGCTTAAGTACCTCGGAGATCGGACGGTCCGTTACCGAGATATAGGCGAAAAACTGCCGTGCACTAATGGTTGATCGGAACATCGGACCGACCGTGCCGGGCCGTTGGTCCTTCGATTACTACCCCCCCCTTGAATTTTTACGGTTTCGGGAGGTCCCGCGCCTTAGATACAGGGTGATAACCGAATCGACGGCCGAAAACCGTTTTTTTAAGATTGCGGCTTAAATTTAAGTTTCAGAAACATGTCCTTCACCATGGTCGTAGAGAATCGAAAGACGAAAATTCTCACCGAAAATGGTTCCTGTACGACTAACGGTTCGCCAGTTATAACGGTTTTTCGATTTTTTTCCGACTTGTAGTTTCAGACAATTGAAATATATGAACTATTCACAGACATACCTAGACTTTTTTTGTCAAAAAAGTGTCCGAAATCAAAGTTGTGCGCCTTCGAGAGACAAACACTTCCGTGTACTCGGGGTGACCTTCGGACCTACCGTTGGCCTTGAAAATCGAAAAAACCGTTTTTCGCCTGAACCGAGCGTCGTACGACCTTGAACCGAGTGTGACCTTGAAAAAAATGTCAAGGTCAAGTGTGACCTTGACTGGGAAATTTGGGGACCGGGTAAATTGGGGACTGGGTAAGTTGGGGACTGGGTAACTTAGGGACCGGGTAAGTTGGGGACTGGGTAATTTGGGGACTGGGTAAGTAAGGGACTGGGTAATTTTGGTCTGGGTAATTTGGGTCTGGGTAATTTGGGGACTGGGTAATTTGGGGACTGGGTAACTTAGGGACTGGGTAAGTTGGGGACTGGGTAATTTGGGGACCGGGTAACTTGGGGACCGGGTAACTTGGGGACCGGGTAACTTGGGGACTGGGTAAGTTGGGGACTGGGTAACTAAGAGACTGGGTAAGTTGGGGACCGGGTAACTTGGGGACCGGGTAACTTGGGGACTGGGTAACTTGGGGACTGGGTAAGTTGGGGACTGGGTAACTTAGGGACTGGGTAAGTTGGGGACTGGGTAATTTGGGGACTGGGTAACTTGGGGACCGGGTAACTTGGGGACCGGGTAACTTGGGGACCGGGTAACTTGGGGACCGGGTAGCTTGGGGACTGGGTAAGTTAGGGACTGGGTAACTAAGGGACTGGGTAAGTTGGGGACTGGGTAACTTAGGGACTGGGTAAGTTGGGGACTGGGTAATTTAGGGACTGGGTAACTTGGGGACTGGGTAAGTTGGGGACTGGGTAAGTTAGGGACTGGGTAAGTTGGGGGACTGGGTAACTTAGGGACTGGGTAAGATGGGGACTGGGTAACTTAGGGACTGGGTAAGTTGGGGACCGGGTAACTTAGGGACTGGGTAAGTTGGGGACCGGGTAACTTGGGGACCGGGTAACTTAGGGACCGGGTAATTTGGGGACCGGGTAACTTGGGGACTGGGTAAGTTGGGGACCGGGTAACTTAGGGACTGGGTAAGTTGGGGACCGGGTAACTTGGGGACCGGGTAACTTGGGGACCGGGTAACTTGGGGACCGGGTAACTTAGGGACTGGGTAAGTTGGGGACTGGGTAATTTGGGGACTGGGTAACTTGGGGACTGGGTAACTTGGGGACTGGGTAAACTGGGGACTGGGTAATTTGGGGACTAGGTAATTTGGTGACTGAGTAAGTTGGGGACCGGGTAATTTGGGGACCGGGTAACTTGGGGACTGGGTAAGTTGGGGACTGGGTAACTTAGGGACTGGGTAAGTTGGGGACTGGGTAAGTTGGGGACTGGGTAAGTTGGGGACTGGGTAAGTTGGGGACCGGGTAACTTGGGGACTGGGTAAGTTGGGGACTGGGTAACTTAAAGACTGGGTAATTTGGGGACTGGGTAATTTGGGGACTGGGTAAGTTGGGGACTGGGTAACTTAGGGACTGGGTAAGTTGGGGACCGGGTAATTTGGGGACTGGGTAATTTGAGGACTGGGTAAGTTGGGGACTGGGTAACTTAGGGACTGGGTAAGTTGGGGACTGGGTAAGTTGGGGACTGGGTAATTTGGTGACTGGGTAAGTTGGGGACTGGGTAAGTTGGGGACCGGGTAATTTGGGGACTGGGTAATTTGAGGACTGGGTAATTTAGGGACTGGGTAACTTGGGGACTGGGTAATTTGGGGACTGGGTAACTTGGGGACTGGGTAATTTGGGGACTGAGTAAGTGTGGGACTGGGTAATTTGGGGACTGGGTAATTTGGTGACTGGGTAAGTTGGGGACCGGGTAACTTGGGGACTGGGTAACTTGGGGGCTGGGTAACTTGGGGACTGGGTAATTTGGGGACCGGGTAACTTGGGGACTGGGTAACTTGGTGACTGGGTATTTTGGGGACTGGGTAATTTGGGGACTGGGTAATTTGGGGACTGGGTAACTTGGTGACTGGGTATTTTGGGGACTGGGTAATTTGGGCACTGGGTAATTTGGGGACTGGGTAAGTAGGGTCTGGGTAATTTGGGTCTGGGTAATTTGGGGACTGGGTAAGTTGGGGACTGGGTAACTTAGGGACTGGGTAAGTTGGGGACTGGGTAAGTTGGGGACTGGGTAATTTGGTGACTGGGTAAGTTGGGGACTGGGTAAGTTGGGGACCGGGTAATTTGGGGACTGGGTAATTTGAGGACTGGGTAATTTAGGGACTGGGTAACTTGGGGACTGGGTAATTTGGGGACTGGGTAACTTGGGGACTGGGTAATTTGGGGACTGAGTAAGTGTGGGACTGGGTAATTTGGGGACTGGGTAATTTGGTGACTGGGTAAGTTGGGGACCGGGTAACTTGGGGACTGGGTAACTTGGGGGCTGGGTAACTTGGGGACTGGGTAATTTGGGGACCGGGTAACTTGGGGACTGGGTAACTTGGTGACTGGGTATTTTGGGGACTGGGTAATTTGGGGACTGGGTAATTTGGGGACTGGGTAACTTGGTGACTGGGTATTTTGGGGACTGGGTAATTTGGGCACTGGGTAATTTGGGGACTGGGTAAGTAGGGTCTGGGTAATTTGGGTCTGGGTAATTTGGGGACTGGGTAAGTTGGGTCTGGGTAATTTGGGGACTGGGTAAGTAAGGGACTGGGTAATTTGGGTCTGGGTAATTTGAGTCTGGGTAATTTGGGGACTGGGTAATTTGGGGACTGGGTAAGTAGGGTCTGGGTAATTTAGGGTCTGGGTAATTTGGGTCTGGGTAATTTTGGGACTGGGTAATTTGGGGGATGGGTGAGTTGGGTCTGGGTAATTTGGGGACTGGGTAAGTAAGGGACTGGGTAATTTGGGTCTGGGTAATTTGGGGACTGGGTAATTTGGGGACTGGGTAAGTAGGGTCTGGGTAATTTAGGGTCTGGGTAATTTGGGTCTGGGTAATTTGGGGACTGGGTAATTTGGGGGATGGGTGAGTTGGGTCTGGGTAATTTGGGGACTGGGTAAGTAAGGGACTGGGTAATTTGGGTCTGGGTAATTTGGGGACTGGGTAATTTGGGGACTGGGTAAGTAGGAGGCCTACAAACGTATAGATCCGGTGAAAATTAGGTTTTGAAAAGTTGACGCGACAACAATACTTTCCACTCACGACCACGGAAAAGGTTTTTTTTGGGTTCAGGAGGCCTACAAACGTATAGATCCGGTGAAAAATAGGTTTCGAAAAGTCGACGCGACAACAATACTTTCCCCTCCCGACCACGGATAAGGGTTTTTTGGGTTCAGGAGGCCTACAAACGTTCAAATCCGGTGAAAACTGGATTTCGAAAAGTCGACGCGACAACAATACTTTCGACCCACGACCACGGAAAAGGCCGGTTACTACCCCCCCTTGAATTTTTTTGGGTTCAGGAGGCGTACAAACGTATGATCCGGTGAAAATTAGATTTCGAAAAGTCGACGCGACAACAATACTTTCCGCTCACGACCACGGAGAATGCCGGTTACTACCCCCCCCTTGATTTTTTTGGGTTCAGGAGGCCTACAAACGTTCAGATGCGGTGAAAACCGGATTTAGAAAAGTCGGCACGACAACAATACTTTCCACTCCTGGTGTGTGTTTGTGTTAGGTAAGGTCAGGTCAGGTTAGGTTAAATGCAGTTTGAACTCTGTAAAAGACAAAACAATGACATTCGATATTTTGTCGGCACCGCTAGGTATCTGTCAAGTCGACACGACAACAATACTTGCCACTCCAATGCATATTTATAGTCGGCGATAGAAGTTTGACAGCCTACGGCTCGGTCGAATGTTCGGTTATCTTCGGATACGTTCGTATATGTTCGGTTAGCAGATACCACTTTTTGTACCCCGTTGGAGCAGAATTGGAATTTTATGAATGAATCGCCTTCTTTATTATGTTATAAATGAGCCATCATCTCATACGGAAAAAAAACGGTTTTTGGCTTGTAGCGGCCGAACGGAAGGAGCTAGAAGCCCTGGCTAGGTCTCATTTGAAAGATTTTACAACGGCGCATCTAACTGGCGCGGTCCCGGCGCGATCGGACTAAAGGTTCAGCCGCTACAAGCCAAAAACCGTTTTTTTTTTTTTTTTTTCAAATTTCATTAAAAATCGACGTGAAACATATTTTCAATAATAAATCAAGTAAATATTCGTACGGGAAAGACTTGTAATTGAAAAAAAAAAAAATTTTTGGTGGCCCTGAAAAGGGCCTATTTTTACGGTTTTTGGCTCGTAGTGGGCGAACGGAAGGCGCTAGACGGGCTGGCTATAGTGCGTTTATGTGATTTTACAACGGGGAATCTAGCTGGCGTGGTCCCGGCGCCGCCGGGATTAAAATAAAGAAAAACATTCCTCTAACATTCGAGTAATGCTAGTATTGATAACCCCCCGATCACTGAACGAGAAGGCGGATGGTAAAATATATTTTACAACTAAAAATAATTTCACAACGTACAATATTCACTATATTTATTGTTAACAAATACGTTTCTAATAGATTTCTAATGAAATGTGAAAAAAAATATTTTTACCCTAAAAATATTCAAAGTCCGACGACAATAAAACTCGGAAAACTTATCATGTCATACGAAAAAATTTTTCACAAAATTATTCCAAGTCCAACAAAAATGTCAAGAAAATAGGGCATCTCTTCATTTTTGAAGGGAGGTTGACAACCTCCGAATCGAGGTCCGATGGGTCAAACGCCCCTAAAATCACGTTTTCAAAAAGGTATACCATCGTCGTGCCATATAGGAACTATTGTCGCTTGTATAGGGGATGTATTAGTTGTTATACCTTATTCGCTACTCTATTGATGGTAAACGATGCTTAAATGTATAGAATTCAACATTTTAAGAAGTCAAGGTCGTCAAGGAGCTATGTCCTAGGGTGAACAATGTCTACCTACTGGACGTTTGGACTTGTAATATTTTTCAAAAAAATGATTAAAAATTTTTTTTAAGTGTTAGCGGCGCAAAAACCAGCCTATCTTGTGTAGAATTGAAAAATAAGAAGAACGGTAGCGTTCCCGGCTCGATCGGACTTCTAAGTAATAGAGGTTCCGTTTTATGATCGCTTATAACTCGTGAACCGAGCGTCGTACAAAAACCGACGACCGCTCGTTTTAAAGGCCTTTAAATTCTCTAAGTGCCGGTAAAAGTTTTAGCTCAAAAAAAAACAAGGTGGGAGGGGTGGAAGCCAAATCGCTCGGGAACCGGTTTTAACGGTTTTCAACTAGTGTATATCGTAGAGAATATAAAGTTAGGAAGAACGATGGGTCGTTGGGCCCGATCGGGCTTTTGGTTTTCGAGAAAAACGCACCCGAAAAAAAATCTAAAAACGCCCCTAACTCGTGAACGGAGCGTCGTAGAAAAAACGTCTATAGCTCAAATCGTAGGTTTTCAAATTGCCTACAACTTTTACTTCGGGTGTTACCCGGTAAAAGGCCCGGGTAAAATGTTATTCAAAAAACAAAACTAAAAATGGCGTTTTGAGGCACTTAGAGACGAGCTAGAGCGATTCTGACTAGCGCAACGTGTGTAGAATGCAAAAATACGCCTAACTTAGAACCTGGAAATATAAATAAAAAAGCTGGGGGCCGAAGGAAGCGTCTTAGAGCAAAAAGACCGAAACGAAACTTGTAGCCCTTGTCATTTTGGGTAATTTTGACCCCTTGCCCTTTCTTGGGGGGGGGCCCAAAAAAAAAAAAACCCAAAAAACGAAAAAAAAAATATTAAAAAAATTGGGGGTCGAAAAAAAAAAAAAAAAATTTTTTTCCAAAAAATTTTTCAAAATTTTGATTTTTTGATTTTTAAGGGAGTTATTTAATATCTCGTGAACGGAGCGTCGTAGAGACAAACTACCGGCGTGAAAATTTTCGTCTTTTGATCCTCTACAACCTGGTTATAAGAGTTTTTACCCAATTGCCCTTTTGAAGCCGCCATCTTGGAAAAAGAGCAAAAAATCGCCGTTTAGCCTATTTGGAGGCTAGATAGCCCGGATCTGACTAGCCTATCTTGAAGACAGTACCCGATATATATACCCAAAGCTTAAGTACCTCGGAGATCGGACGGTCCGTTACCGAGATATAGGCGAAAAACTGCCGTGCACTAATGGTTGATCGGAACATCGGACCGACCGTGCCGGGCCGTTGGTCCTTCGATTACTACCCCCCCCTTGAATTTTTACGGTTTCGGGAGGTCCCGCGCCTTAGATACAGGGTGATAACCGAATCGACGGCCGAAAACCGTTTTTTTAAGATTGCGGCTTAAATTTAAGTTTCAGAAACATGTCCTTCACCATGGTCGTAGAGAATCGAAAGACGAAAATTCTCACCGAAAATGGTTCCTGTACGACTAACGGTTCGCCAGTTATAACGGTTTTTCGATTTTTTTCCGACTTGTAGTTTCAGACAATTGAAATATATGAACTATTCACAGACATACCTAGACTTTTTTTGTCAAAAAAGTGTCCGAAATCAAAGTTGTGCGCCTTCGAGAGACAAACACTTCCGTGTACTCGGGGTGACCTTCGGACCTACCGTTGGCCTTGAAAATCGAAAAAACCGTTTTTCGCCTGAACCGAGCGTCGTACGACCTTGAACCGAGTGTGACCTTGAAAAAAATGTCAAGGTCAAGTGTGACCTTGACTGGGAAATTTGGGGACCGGGTAAATTGGGGACTGGGTAAGTTGGGGACTGGGTAACTTAGGGACCGGGTAAGTTGGGGACTGGGTAATTTGGGGACTGGGTAAGTAAGGGACTGGGTAATTTTGGTCTGGGTAATTTGGGTCTGGGTAATTTGGGGACTGGGTAATTTGGGGACTGGGTAACTTAGGGACTGGGTAAGTTGGGGACTGGGTAATTTGGGGACCGGGTAACTTGGGGACCGGGTAACTTGGGGACCGGGTAACTTGGGGACTGGGTAAGTTGGGGACTGGGTAACTAAGAGACTGGGTAAGTTGGGGACCGGGTAACTTGGGGACCGGGTAACTTGGGGACTGGGTAACTTGGGGACTGGGTAAGTTGGGGACTGGGTAACTTAGGGACTGGGTAAGTTGGGGACTGGGTAATTTGGGGACTGGGTAACTTGGGGACCGGGTAACTTGGGGACCGGGTAACTTGGGGACCGGGTAACTTGGGGACCGGGTAGCTTGGGGACTGGGTAAGTTAGGGACTGGGTAACTAAGGGACTGGGTAAGTTGGGGACTGGGTAACTTAGGGACTGGGTAAGTTGGGGACTGGGTAATTTAGGGACTGGGTAACTTGGGGACTGGGTAAGTTGGGGACTGGGTAAGTTAGGGACTGGGTAAGTTGGGGGACTGGGTAACTTAGGGACTGGGTAAGATGGGGACTGGGTAACTTAGGGACTGGGTAAGTTGGGGACCGGGTAACTTAGGGACTGGGTAAGTTGGGGACCGGGTAACTTGGGGACCGGGTAACTTAGGGACCGGGTAATTTGGGGACCGGGTAACTTGGGGACTGGGTAAGTTGGGGACCGGGTAACTTAGGGACTGGGTAAGTTGGGGACCGGGTAACTTGGGGACCGGGTAACTTGGGGACCGGGTAACTTGGGGACCGGGTAACTTAGGGACTGGGTAAGTTGGGGACTGGGTAATTTGGGGACTGGGTAACTTGGGGACTGGGTAACTTGGGGACTGGGTAAACTGGGGACTGGGTAATTTGGGGACTAGGTAATTTGGTGACTGAGTAAGTTGGGGACCGGGTAATTTGGGGACCGGGTAACTTGGGGACTGGGTAAGTTGGGGACTGGGTAACTTAGGGACTGGGTAAGTTGGGGACTGGGTAAGTTGGGGACTGGGTAAGTTGGGGACTGGGTAAGTTGGGGACCGGGTAACTTGGGGACTGGGTAAGTTGGGGACTGGGTAACTTAAAGACTGGGTAATTTGGGGACTGGGTAATTTGGGGACTGGGTAAGTTGGGGACTGGGTAACTTAGGGACTGGGTAAGTTGGGGACCGGGTAATTTGGGGACTGGGTAATTTGAGGACTGGGTAAGTTGGGGACTGGGTAACTTAGGGACTGGGTAAGTTGGGGACTGGGTAAGTTGGGGACTGGGTAATTTGGTGACTGGGTAAGTTGGGGACTGGGTAAGTTGGGGACCGGGTAATTTGGGGACTGGGTAATTTGAGGACTGGGTAATTTAGGGACTGGGTAACTTGGGGACTGGGTAATTTGGGGACTGGGTAACTTGGGGACTGGGTAATTTGGGGACTGAGTAAGTGTGGGACTGGGTAATTTGGGGACTGGGTAATTTGGTGACTGGGTAAGTTGGGGACCGGGTAACTTGGGGACTGGGTAACTTGGGGGCTGGGTAACTTGGGGACTGGGTAATTTGGGGACCGGGTAACTTGGGGACTGGGTAACTTGGTGACTGGGTATTTTGGGGACTGGGTAATTTGGGGACTGGGTAATTTGGGGACTGGGTAACTTGGTGACTGGGTATTTTGGGGACTGGCTAATTTGGGCACTGGGTAATTTGGGGACTGGGTAAGTAGGGTCTGGGTAATTTGGGTCTGGGTAATTTGGGGACTGGGTAAGTTGGGGACTGGGTAACTTAGGGACTGGGTAAGTTGGGGACTGGGTAAGTTGGGGACTGGGTAATTTGGTGACTGGGTAAGTTGGGGACTGGGTAAGTTGGGGACCGGGTAATTTGGGGACTGGGTAATTTGAGGACTGGGTAATTTAGGGACTGGGTAACTTGGGGACTGGGTAATTTGGGGACTGGGTAACTTGGGGACTGGGTAATTTGGGGACTGAGTAAGTGTGGGACTGGGTAATTTGGGGACTGGGTAATTTGGTGACTGGGTAAGTTGGGGACCGGGTAACTTGGGGACTGGGTAACTTGGGGGCTGGGTAACTTGGGGACTGGGTAATTTGGGGACCGGGTAACTTGGGGACTGGGTAACTTGGTGACTGGGTATTTTGGGGACTGGGTAATTTGGGGACTGGGTAATTTGGGGACTGGGTAACTTGGTGACTGGGTATTTTGGGGACTGGGTAATTTGGGCACTGGGTAATTTGGGGACTGGGTAAGTAGGGTCTGGGTAATTTGGGTCTGGGTAATTTGGGGACTGGGTAAGTTGGGTCTGGGTAATTTGGGGACTGGGTAAGTAAGGGACTGGGTAATTTGGGTCTGGGTAATTTGAGTCTGGGTAATTTGGGGACTGGGTAATTTGGGGACTGGGTAAGTAGGGTCTGGGTAATTTAGGGTCTGGGTAATTTGGGTCTGGGTAATTTTGGGACTGGGTAATTTGGGGGATGGGTGAGTTGGGTCTGGGTAATTTGGGGACTGGGTAAGTAAGGGACTGGGTAATTTGGGTCTGGGTAATTTGGGGACTGGGTAATTTGGGGACTGGGTAAGTAGGGTCTGGGTAATTTAGGGTCTGGGTAATTTGGGTCTGGGTAATTTGGGGACTGGGTAATTTGGGGGATGGGTGAGTTGGGTCTGGGTAATTTGGGGACTGGGTAAGTAAGGGACTGGGTAATTTGGGTCTGGGTAATTTGGGGACTGGGTAATTTGGGGGATGGGTGAGTTGGGTCTGGGTAATTTGGGGACTGGGTAAGTAAGGGACTGGGTAATTTGGGTCTGGGTAATTTGGGTCTGGGTAATTTGGGGACTGGGTAAGTAGGGTCTGGATAATTTTGGGTCTGGGTAATTTGGGTCTGGGTAATTTGGGGACTGGGTAATTTGGGGGCTGGGTAATTTGGTTCTGGGTAATTTGGGGACTGGGTAAGTAAGGGACTGGGTAATTTGGGTCTGGGTAATTTGGGTCTGGGTAATTTGGGTCTGGGTAATTTGGGGACTGGGTAATTTGGGGACTGGGTAAGTAGGGTCTGGGTAATTTAGGGTCTGGGTAATTTGGGTCTGGGTAATTTGGGGACTGGGTAATTTGGGGACTAGGTAAGTAGGGTCTGGGTAATTTAGGGTCTGGTTAATTTGGGTCTGGGTATTTTGGGTCTGGGTAATTTTGGTCTGGGTAATTTGGGGACTGGGTAATTTGGGGACTAGGTAAGTAGGGTCTGGGTAATTAAGGGTCTGGGTAATTTGGGTCTGGGTAATTTGGGGACTGGGTAATTTGGGGACTGGGTAAGTAGGGTCTGGGTAATTTAGGGTCTGGGTAATTTGGGTCTGGGTAATTTGGGGACTGGGTAATTTGGGGGCTGGGTAATTTGGTTCTGGGTAATTTGGGGACTGGGTAAGTAAGGGACTGGGTAATTTGGGTCTGGGTAATTTGGGTCTGGGTATTTTGGGTCTGGGTAATTTTGGTCTGGGTAACTTGGGGACTGGGTAATTTGGGGACTAGGTAAGTAGGGTCTGGGTAATTTAGGGTCTGGTTAATTTGGGTCTGGGTATTTTGGGTCTGGGTAATTTTGGTCTGGGTAATTTGGGGACTGGGTAATTTGGGGACTAGGTAAGTAGGGTCTGGGTAATTAAGGGTCTGGGTAATTTGGGTCTGGGTAATTTGGGGACTGGGTAATTTGGGGACTGGGTAAGTAGGGTCTGGGTAATTTAGGGTCTGGGTAATTTGGGTCTGGGTAATTTGGGTCTGGGTAATTTAGGGACTGGGTAATTTGGGGGCTGGGTAAGTAAGGGACTGGGTAATTTGGGTCTGGGTAATTTGGGGACTAGGTAATTTGGGGACTGGGTAAGTAGGAGGCCTACAAACGTATAGATCCGGTAAAAATGAGGTTTTGAAAAGTCGACGCGACAACAATACTTTCCACTCACGACCACGGAAAAGGCTTTTTTTGGGTTCAGGAGGCCTGCAAACGTACAGATCCGGTGAAAATTAGATTTCGAAAAGTCGACGCGACAACAATACTTTCGACCCACGACTACGGAAAAGGTCGGTTACTACCCCCCCCTTGAATTTTTTTGGGTTCAGGAGGCCTAGGAACGTATAGATCCGGTGAAAATTAGTTTTCGAAAAGTCGACGCGACAACAATACTTTCCACTCACGACCACGGAAAAGGCGTTTTTTGGGTTGAGGAGGCCTACAAACGCAAAGATCCGGTGAAAATTAGGTTTCGAAAAGTCGACGCGACAACAATACTTTCCACTCACGACCACGGAGAATGCCGGTTACTACCCCCCCCTTGATTTTTTTGGGTTCAGGAGGCCTACAAGCGTTAAGATCCGGTGAAAACTGGACTTAGAAAAGTCGGCACGACAACAATACTTTCCACTCCTGGTGTGTGTTTGTGTTAGGTAAGGTCAGGTCAGGTTAGGTTAAATGCACTTTGAACTCTGTAAAAGACAAAACAATGACATTGGATATTTTGTCGGCACCGCTAGGTATCTGTCAAGTCGACACGACAACAATACTTGCCACTCCAATGCATATTTATAGTCGGGGAGAGGAGGTTGACAGCCTACGGCTCGGTCGAATGTTCGGTTATCTTCGGATATGTTCGGAAATGTTCGGTTCACTCTGAATAGCAGATACCACTTTTTGTACCCCGTTGGAGCAGAATTGGAATTTTATGAATGAATCGCCTTCTTTATTATGTTATAAATGAGCCATCATCTCATACGGAAAAAAAAACGGTTTTTGGCTTGTAGCGGCCGAACGGAAGGAGCTAGAAGCCCTGGCTAGGTCTCGTTTGAAAGATTTTACAACGGCGCATCTAACTGGCGCGGTCCCGGCGCGATCGGACTAAAGGTTCAGCCGCTACAAGCCAAAAACCGTTTTTTTTTTTTTTTTTTCAAATTTCATTAAAAATCGACGTGAAACATATTTTCAATAATAAATCAAGTAAATATTCGTACGGGAAAGACTTGTAATTGAAAAAAAAAAAAATTTTTGGTGGCCCTGAAAAGGGCCATTTTTTTGGTTTTTGGCTCGTAGTGGGCGAACGGAAGGCGCTAGACGGGCTGGCTATAGTGCGTTTATGTGATTTTACAACGGGGAATCTAGCTGGCGTTGGGTACGGCGCCGCCGGGATTAAAATAAAGAAAAACATTCCTCTAACATTCGAGTAATGCTAGTATTGATAACCCCCCGATCACTGAACGAGAAGGCGGATGGTAAAATATATTTTACAACTAAAAATAATTTCACAACGTACAATATTCACTATATTTATTGTTAACAAATACGTTCTAGTCGATTTCTAATGAAATGTGAAAAAAAATATTTTTACCCTAAAAATATTCAAAGTCCGACGACAATAAAACTCGGAAAACTTATCATGTCATACGAAAAAATTTTTCACAAAATTATTCCAAGTCCAACAAAAATGTCAAGAAAATAGGGCATCTCTTCATTTTTGAAGGGAGGTTGACAACCTCCGAATCGAGGTCCGATGGGTCAAACGCCCCTAAAATCACGTTTTCAAAAAGGTATACCATCGTCGTGCCATATAGGAACTATTGTCGCTTGTATAGGGGATGTATTAGTTGTTATACCTTATTCGCTACTCTATTGATGGTAAACGATGCTTAAATGTATAGAATTCAACATTTTAAGAAGTCAAGGTCGTCAAGGAGCTATGTCCTAGGGTGAACAATGTCTACCTACTGGACGTTTGGACTTGTAATATTTTTCAAAAAAATGATTAAAAATTTTTTTTAAGTGTTAGCGGCGCAAAAACCAGCCTATCTTGTGTAGAATTGAAAAATAAGAAGAACGGTAGCGTTCCCGGCTCGATCGGACTTCTAAGTAATAGAGGTTCCGTTTTATGATCGCTTATAACTCGTGAACCGAGCGTCGTACAAAAACCGACGACCGCTCGTTTTAAAGGCCTTTAAATTCTCTAAGTGCCGGTAAAAGTTTTAGCTCAAAAAAAAACAAGGTGGGAGGGGTGGAAGCCAAATCGCTCGGGAACCGGTTTTAACGGTTTTCAACTAGTGTATATCGTAGAGAATATAAAGTTAGGAAGAACGATGGGTCGTTGGGCCCGATCGGGCTTTTGGTTTTCGAGAAAAACGCACCCGAAAAAAAATCTAAAAACGCCCCTAACTCGTGAACGGAGCGTCGTAGAAAAAACGTCTATAGCTCAAATCGTAGGTTTTCAAATTGCCTACAACTTTTACTTCGGGTGTTACCCGGTAAAAGGCCCGGGTAAAATGTTATTCAAAAAACAAAACTAAAAATGGCGTTTTGAGGCACTTAGAGACGAGCTAGAGCGATTCTGACTAGCGCAACGTGTGTAGAATGCAAAAATACGCCTAACTTAGAACCTGGAAATATAAATAAAAAAGCTGGGGGCCGAAGGAAGCGTCTTAGAGCAAAAAGACCGAAACGAAACTTGTAGCCCTTGTCATTTTGGGTAATTTTGACCCCTTGCCCTTTCTTGGGGGGGGGCCCAAAAAAAAAAAAACCCAAAAAACGAAAAAAAAAATATTAAAAAAATTGGGGGTCGAAAAAAAAAAAAAAAAATTTTTTTCCAAAAAATTTTTCAAAATTTTGATTTTTTGATTTTTAAGGGAGTTATTTAATATCTCGTGAACGGAGCGTCGTAGAGACAAACTACCGGCGTGAAAATTTTCGTCTTTTGATCCTCTACAACCTGGTTATAAGAGTTTTTACCCAATTGCCCTTTTGAAGCCGCCATCTTGGAAAAAGAGCAAAAAATCGCCGTTTAGCCTATTTGGAGGCTAGATAGCCCGGATCTGACTAGCCTATCTTGAAGACAGTACCCGATATATATACCCAAAGCTTAAGTACCTCGGAGATCGGACGGTCCGTTACCGAGATATAGGCGAAAAACTGCCGTGCACTAATGGTTGATCGGAACATCGGACCGACCGTGCCGGGCCGTTGGTCCTTCGATTACTACCCCCCCCTTGAATTTTTACGGTTTCGGGAGGTCCCGCGCCTTAGATACAGGGTGATAACCGAATCGACGGCCGAAAACCGTTTTTTTAAGATTGCGGCTTAAATTTAAGTTTCAGAAACATGTCCTTCACCATGGTCGTAGAGAATCGAAAGACGAAAATTCTCACCGAAAATGGTTCCTGTACGACTAACGGTTCGCCAGTTATAACGGTTTTTCGATTTTTTTCCGACTTGTAGTTTCAGACAATTGAAATATATGAACTATTCACAGACATACCTAGACTTTTTTTGTCAAAAAAGTGTCCGAAATCAAAGTTGTGCGCCTTCGAGAGACAAACACTTCCGTGTACTCGGGGTGACCTTCGGACCTACCGTTGGCCTTGAAAATCGAAAAAACCGTTTTTCGCCTGAACCGAGCGTCGTACGACCTTGAACCGAGTGTGACCTTGAAAAAAATGTCAAGGTCAAGTGTGACCTTGACTGGGAAATTTGGGGACCGGGTAAATTGGGGACTGGGTAAGTTGGGGACTGGGTAACTTAGGGACCGGGTAAGTTGGGGACTGGGTAATTTGGGGACTGGGTAAGTAAGGGACTGGGTAATTTTGGTCTGGGTAATTTGGGTCTGGGTAATTTGGGGACTGGGTAATTTGGGGACTGGGTAACTTAGGGACTGGGTAAGTTGGGGACTGGGTAATTTGGGGACCGGGTAACTTGGGGACCGGGTAACTTGGGGACCGGGTAACTTGGGGACTGGGTAAGTTGGGGACTGGGTAACTAAGAGACTGGGTAAGTTGGGGACCGGGTAACTTGGGGACCGGGTAACTTGGGGACTGGGTAACTTGGGGACTGGGTAAGTTGGGGACTGGGTAACTTAGGGACTGGGTAAGTTGGGGACTGGGTAATTTGGGGACTGGGTAACTTGGGGACCGGGTAACTTGGGGACCGGGTAACTTGGGGACCGGGTAACTTGGGGACCGGGTAGCTTGGGGACTGGGTAAGTTAGGGACTGGGTAACTAAGGGACTGGGTAAGTTGGGGACTGGGTAACTTAGGGACTGGGTAAGTTGGGGACTGGGTAATTTAGGGACTGGGTAACTTGGGGACTGGGTAAGTTGGGGACTGGGTAAGTTAGGGACTGGGTAAGTTGGGGGACTGGGTAACTTAGGGACTGGGTAAGATGGGGACTGGGTAACTTAGGGACTGGGTAAGTTGGGGACCGGGTAACTTAGGGACTGGGTAAGTTGGGGACCGGGTAACTTGGGGACCGGGTAACTTAGGGACCGGGTAATTTGGGGACCGGGTAACTTGGGGACTGGGTAAGTTGGGGACCGGGTAACTTAGGGACTGGGTAAGTTGGGGACCGGGTAACTTGGGGACCGGGTAACTTGGGGACCGGGTAACTTGGGGACCGGGTAACTTAGGGACTGGGTAAGTTGGGGACTGGGTAATTTGGGGACTGGGTAACTTGGGGACTGGGTAACTTGGGGACTGGGTAAACTGGGGACTGGGTAATTTGGGGACTAGGTAATTTGGTGACTGAGTAAGTTGGGGACCGGGTAATTTGGGGACCGGGTAACTTGGGGACTGGGTAAGTTGGGGACTGGGTAACTTAGGGACTGGGTAAGTTGGGGACTGGGTAAGTTGGGGACTGGGTAAGTTGGGGACTGGGTAAGTTGGGGACCGGGTAACTTGGGGACTGGGTAAGTTGGGGACTGGGTAACTTAAAGACTGGGTAATTTGGGGACTGGGTAATTTGGGGACTGGGTAAGTTGGGGACTGGGTAACTTAGGGACTGGGTAAGTTGGGGACCGGGTAATTTGGGGACTGGGTAATTTGAGGACTGGGTAAGTTGGGGACTGGGTAACTTAGGGACTGGGTAAGTTGGGGACTGGGTAAGTTGGGGACTGGGTAATTTGGTGACTGGGTAAGTTGGGGACTGGGTAAGTTGGGGACCGGGTAATTTGGGGACTGGGTAATTTGAGGACTGGGTAATTTAGGGACTGGGTAACTTGGGGACTGGGTAATTTGGGGACTGGGTAACTTGGGGACTGGGTAATTTGGGGACTGAGTAAGTGTGGGACTGGGTAATTTGGGGACTGGGTAATTTGGTGACTGGGTAAGTTGGGGACCGGGTAACTTGGGGACTGGGTAACTTGGGGGCTGGGTAACTTGGGGACTGGGTAATTTGGGGACCGGGTAACTTGGGGACTGGGTAACTTGGTGACTGGGTATTTTGGGGACTGGGTAATTTGGGGACTGGGTAATTTGGGGACTGGGTAACTTGGTGACTGGGTATTTTGGGGACTGGGTAATTTGGGCACTGGGTAATTTGGGGACTGGGTAAGTAGGGTCTGGGTAATTTGGGTCTGGGTAATTTGGGGACTGGGTAAGTTGGGGACTGGGTAACTTAGGGACTGGGTAAGTTGGGGACTGGGTAAGTTGGGGACTGGGTAATTTGGTGACTGGGTAAGTTGGGGACTGGGTAAGTTGGGGACCGGGTAATTTGGGGACTGGGTAATTTGAGGACTGGGTAATTTAGGGACTGGGTAACTTGGGGACTGGGTAATTTGGGGACTGGGTAACTTGGGGACTGGGTAATTTGGGGACTGAGTAAGTGTGGGACTGGGTAATTTGGGGACTGGGTAATTTGGTGACTGGGTAAGTTGGGGACCGGGTAACTTGGGGACTGGGTAACTTGGGGGCTGGGTAACTTGGGGACTGGGTAATTTGGGGACCGGGTAACTTGGGGACTGGGTAACTTGGTGACTGGGTATTTTGGGGACTGGGTAATTTGGGGACTGGGTAATTTGGGGACTGGGTAACTTGGTGACTGGGTATTTTGGGGACTGGGTAATTTGGGCACTGGGTAATTTGGGGACTGGGTAAGTAGGGTCTGGGTAATTTGGGTCTGGGTAATTTGGGGACTGGGTAAGTTGGGGACTGGGTAACTTAGGGACTGGGTAAGTTGGGGACTGGGTAAGTTGGGGACTGGGTAATTTGGTGACTGGGTAAGTTGGGGACTGGGTAATTTGGGGACTGGGTAAGTAGGGTCTGGGTAATTTAGGGTCTGGGTAATTTGGGTCTGGGTAATTTTGGGACTGGGTAATTTGGGGGATGGGTGAGTTGGGTCTGGGTAATTTGGGGACTGGGTAAGTAAGGGACTGGGTAATTTGGGTCTGGGTAATTTGGGGACTGGGTAATTTGGGGACTGGGTAAGTAGGGTCTGGGTAATTTAGGGTCTGGGTAATTTGGGTCTGGGTAATTTGGGGACTGGGTAATTTGGGGGATGGGTGAGTTGGGTCTGGGTAATTTGGGGACTGGGTAAGTAAGGGACTGGGTAATTTGGGTCTGGGTAATTTGGGGACTGGGTAATTTGGGGGATGGGTGAGTTGGGTCTGGGTAATTTGGGGACTGGGTAAGTAAGGGACTGGGTAATTTGGGTCTGGGTAATTTGGGGACTGGGTAATTTGGGGACTGGGTAAGTAGGAGGCCTACAAACGTATAGATCCGGTGAAAATTAGGTTTTGAAAAGTTGACGCGACAACAATACTTTCCACTCACGACCACGGAAAAGGTTTTTTTTGGGTTCAGGAGGCCTACAAACGTATAGATCCGGTGAAAAATAGGTTTCGAAAAGTCGACGCGACAACAATACTTTCCCCTCCCGACCACGGATAAGGGTTTTTTGGGTTCAGGAGGCCTACAAACGTTCAAATCCGGTGAAAACTGGATTTCGAAAAGTCGACGCGACAACAATACTTTCGACCCACGACCACGGAAAAGGCCGGTTACTACCCCCCCTTGAATTTTTTTGGGTTCAGGAGGCGTACAAACGTATGATCCGGTGAAAATTAGATTTCGAAAAGTCGACGCGACAACAATACTTTCCGCTCACGACCACGGAGAATGCCGGTTACTACCCCCCCCTTGATTTTTTTGGGTTCAGGAGGCCTACAAACGTTCAGATGCGGTGAAAACCGGATTTAGAAAAGTCGGCACGACAACAATACTTTCCACTCCTGGTGTGTGTTTGTGTTAGGTAAGGTCAGGTCAGGTTAGGTTAAATGCAGTTTGAACTCTGTAAAAGACAAAACAATGACATTCGATATTTTGTCGGCACCGCTAGGTATCTGTCAAGTCGACACGACAACAATACTTGCCACTCCAATGCATATTTATAGTCGGCGATAGAAGTTTGACAGCCTACGGCTCGGTCGAATGTTCGGTTATCTTCGGATACGTTCGTATATGTTCGGTTAGCAGATACCACTTTTTGTACCCCGTTGGAGCAGAATTGGAATTTTATGAATGAATCGCCTTCTTTATTATGTTATAAATGAGCCATCATCTCATACGGAAAAAAAACGGTTTTTGGCTTGTAGCGGCCGAACGGAAGGAGCTAGAAGCCCTGGCTAGGTCTCATTTGAAAGATTTTACAACGGCGCATCTAACTGGCGCGGTCCCGGCGCGATCGGACTAAAGGTTCAGCCGCTACAAGCCAAAAACCGTTTTTTTTTTTTTTTTTTCAAATTTCATTAAAAATCGACGTGAAACATATTTTCAATAATAAATCAAGTAAATATTCGTACGGGAAAGACTTGTAATTGAAAAAAAAAAAAATTTTTGGTGGCCCTGAAAAGGGCCTATTTTTACGGTTTTTGGCTCGTAGTGGGCGAACGGAAGGCGCTAGACGGGCTGGCTATAGTGCGTTTATGTGATTTTACAACGGGGAATCTAGCTGGCGTGGTCCCGGCGCCGCCGGGATTAAAATAAAGAAAAACATTCCTCTAACATTCGAGTAATGCTAGTATTGATAACCCCCCGATCACTGAACGAGAAGGCGGATGGTAAAATATATTTTACAACTAAAAATAATTTCACAACGTACAATATTCACTATATTTATTGTTAACAAATACGTTTCTAATAGATTTCTAATGAAATGTGAAAAAAAATATTTTTACCCTAAAAATATTCAAAGTCCGACGACAATAAAACTCGGAAAACTTATCATGTCATACGAAAAAATTTTTCACAAAATTATTCCAAGTCCAACAAAAATGTCAAGAAAATAGGGCATCTCTTCATTTTTGAAGGGAGGTTGACAACCTCCGAATCGAGGTCCGATGGGTCAAACGCCCCTAAAATCACGTTTTCAAAAAGGTATACCATCGTCGTGCCATATAGGAACTATTGTCGCTTGTATAGGGGATGTATTAGTTGTTATACCTTATTCGCTACTCTATTGATGGTAAACGATGCTTAAATGTATAGAATTCAACATTTTAAGAAGTCAAGGTCGTCAAGGAGCTATGTCCTAGGGTGAACAATGTCTACCTACTGGACGTTTGGACTTGTAATATTTTTCAAAAAAATGATTAAAAATTTTTTTTAAGTGTTAGCGGCGCAAAAACCAGCCTATCTTGTGTAGAATTGAAAAATAAGAAGAACGGTAGCGTTCCCGGCTCGATCGGACTTCTAAGTAATAGAGGTTCCGTTTTATGATCGCTTATAACTCGTGAACCGAGCGTCGTACAAAAACCGACGACCGCTCGTTTTAAAGGCCTTTAAATTCTCTAAGTGCCGGTAAAAGTTTTAGCTCAAAAAAAAACAAGGTGGGAGGGGTGGAAGCCAAATCGCTCGGGAACCGGTTTTAACGGTTTTCAACTAGTGTATATCGTAGAGAATATAAAGTTAGGAAGAACGATGGGTCGTTGGGCCCGATCGGGCTTTTGGTTTTCGAGAAAAACGCACCCGAAAAAAAATCTAAAAACGCCCCTAACTCGTGAACGGAGCGTCGTAGAAAAAACGTCTATAGCTCAAATCGTAGGTTTTCAAATTGCCTACAACTTTTACTTCGGGTGTTACCCGGTAAAAGGCCCGGGTAAAATGTTATTCAAAAAACAAAACTAAAAATGGCGTTTTGAGGCACTTAGAGACGAGCTAGAGCGATTCTGACTAGCGCAACGTGTGTAGAATGCAAAAATACGCCTAACTTAGAACCTGGAAATATAAATAAAAAAGCTGGGGGCCGAAGGAAGCGTCTTAGAGCAAAAAGACCGAAACGAAACTTGTAGCCCTTGTCATTTTGGGTAATTTTGACCCCTTGCCCTTTCTTGGGGGGGGGCCCAAAAAAAAAAAAACCCAAAAAACGAAAAAAAAAATATTAAAAAAATTGGGGGTCGAAAAAAAAAAAAAAAAATTTTTTTCCAAAAAATTTTTCAAAATTTTGATTTTTTGATTTTTAAGGGAGTTATTTAATATCTCGTGAACGGAGCGTCGTAGAGACAAACTACCGGCGTGAAAATTTTCGTCTTTTGATCCTCTACAACCTGGTTATAAGAGTTTTTACCCAATTGCCCTTTTGAAGCCGCCATCTTGGAAAAAGAGCAAAAAATCGCCGTTTAGCCTATTTGGAGGCTAGATAGCCCGGATCTGACTAGCCTATCTTGAAGACAGTACCCGATATATATACCCAAAGCTTAAGTACCTCGGAGATCGGACGGTCCGTTACCGAGATATAGGCGAAAAACTGCCGTGCACTAATGGTTGATCGGAACATCGGACCGACCGTGCCGGGCCGTTGGTCCTTCGATTACTACCCCCCCCTTGAATTTTTACGGTTTCGGGAGGTCCCGCGCCTTAGATACAGGGTGATAACCGAATCGACGGCCGAAAACCGTTTTTTTAAGATTGCGGCTTAAATTTAAGTTTCAGAAACATGTCCTTCACCATGGTCGTAGAGAATCGAAAGACGAAAATTCTCACCGAAAATGGTTCCTGTACGACTAACGGTTCGCCAGTTATAACGGTTTTTCGATTTTTTTCCGACTTGTAGTTTCAGACAATTGAAATATATGAACTATTCACAGACATACCTAGACTTTTTTTGTCAAAAAAGTGTCCGAAATCAAAGTTGTGCGCCTTCGAGAGACAAACACTTCCGTGTACTCGGGGTGACCTTCGGACCTACCGTTGGCCTTGAAAATCGAAAAAACCGTTTTTCGCCTGAACCGAGCGTCGTACGACCTTGAACCGAGTGTGACCTTGAAAAAAATGTCAAGGTCAAGTGTGACCTTGACTGGGAAATTTGGGGACCGGGTAAATTGGGGACTGGGTAAGTTGGGGACTGGGTAACTTAGGGACCGGGTAAGTTGGGGACTGGGTAATTTGGGGACTGGGTAAGTAAGGGACTGGGTAATTTTGGTCTGGGTAATTTGGGTCTGGGTAATTTGGGGACTGGGTAATTTGGGGACTGGGTAACTTAGGGACTGGGTAAGTTGGGGACTGGGTAATTTGGGGACCGGGTAACTTGGGGACCGGGTAACTTGGGGACCGGGTAACTTGGGGACTGGGTAAGTTGGGGACTGGGTAACTAAGAGACTGGGTAAGTTGGGGACCGGGTAACTTGGGGACCGGGTAACTTGGGGACTGGGTAACTTGGGGACTGGGTAAGTTGGGGACTGGGTAACTTAGGGACTGGGTAAGTTGGGGACTGGGTAATTTGGGGACTGGGTAACTTGGGGACCGGGTAACTTGGGGACCGGGTAACTTGGGGACCGGGTAACTTGGGGACCGGGTAGCTTGGGGACTGGGTAAGTTAGGGACTGGGTAACTAAGGGACTGGGTAAGTTGGGGACTGGGTAACTTAGGGACTGGGTAAGTTGGGGACTGGGTAATTTAGGGACTGGGTAACTTGGGGACTGGGTAAGTTGGGGACTGGGTAAGTTAGGGACTGGGTAAGTTGGGGGACTGGGTAACTTAGGGACTGGGTAAGATGGGGACTGGGTAACTTAGGGACTGGGTAAGTTGGGGACCGGGTAACTTAGGGACTGGGTAAGTTGGGGACCGGGTAACTTGGGGACCGGGTAACTTAGGGACCGGGTAATTTGGGGACCGGGTAACTTGGGGACTGGGTAAGTTG